>JAPMOQ010044256.1:489242-571135 GCA_026543055.1 Argiope trifasciata
TATATTTTTCTTCAATATTTACTTTAAAATATCAGTACCCTCCTGAATCAAATCCATACAGCAATGCAGATTAATGATTTATGAAATGAATTTATCAATCTAATCAAGTTCTAGCATTAATATATTTGAAGAATTGTAACTCAAATGACTTCTGGAAATGTTTTAAATTATCTTTAAATGAATTTATTTTAATAATAGAATAAAAATTCAGCAGCAGTAGGAGCCAAGAGTTTTAAGAAGAAAAACTGCTTGTCTAATGAAATTTTGTGCAATTTAATGAAATATTTCTCAGAAATTTAAACATAAAAAGATTATTGCAAGTAAATAAAGATTACCGTATCATATGGTTTTCTACCACCCAGAGCAACCCAGAAGAAATTTTCAGGCTCTTCTCCTTCATTTAGAACTTGAATGCTATGTGTTTCCTAAAATAAAATAACCATCAAAAATTTAAACTAGATAAAAATAACAAAAGCATTATTTGTTTAATATTGCTTAGAATTCACATGCATTTCTTAAGCCATTCAAAATAATAATCTCACAGAGCAAATATAAATGCATGAAATTATTTTCTCTATTTTTAGCCAAATGAAAAAAAGGATAGAATAATTTTTTGATTTAATCAATATTATTACATTCTTTGAATCCATAAGAAATATAAAGAACTATATTATTTACTGAGTATTTGGTTAACATTTACAGACACGAAGTCGCTAAAACATATAAAAGGAATTACAAATTGATTACTCTAGATTGTTTTAAAAGATATAACAAATGTAAGAAATAAAAGATGCTGATTCCTTAAATTCATTTTGAACTAAAAGTTGATATCTTTTCAACTTTTAATTATTAAGTGCAAAAATAATTATAAAATACCACAAAGGAGTAAAAAAGAGCCATAATTAATAAAAAGGAAAACATATAAAAACATCTTTTCAACAAAATGTTTATAAATCAGAAGTTTGAACTTGTTTGAATTTTTACAATACATCACATGAGAAAAATTTAATTTAAGATATTGAAATGTTTTATATACAACTTGTTCTCTCTTCTTTATTTCTTTTAATTATTTATTTGCCAATTAACGTAGAAATAAAATAGTAAAAAAAATGTCCACATTTCAATTATAGTACACACAAAGCAAATTTAGTCCTTTCCCAGTAAAAATATGTTAAAAAAAACGAGGATAGGGATTCTCAGGGTAGCCACTCACATTTAGAAAAAAAAAAAATCCTGGTTTTCCTTTTATGTATATTTAAAACATAAGCAAATGCATGAATACCACTCATGTCCTACTACGGTTTTAAGGACAAAGAAATGAAGCAGCAATTTGACATTATTTGAAATACCAGCACATTAAAAGAAGGTTTATATTCACATTAAAATAAAACATGACTGTTATTTATTACTAAAAAAAACCATTACAGTTAAAAACATAACTAGAATTTAGCAAGACATAATTTATATATAAAGTGGGGGGGATATATTAGCTCTCATGCTCTTTAATTGTAAGTCACACTAAATTAAAGATACGGGTGAAATAAAACCCAATTTCTAATCATGGTGCAAATCCTTTAATGATTACTTAACAAACAAAAAAATTACAAAGCAAGATTATTACAATTTTTAAAAATTTATTTATCTATTTTTGCTAATTGAACTATTTGGATATTCATTTTTGCAACCTATACAGATTTTGCAGCTATCAGTTTCATGGTGCTAATGGGCCTAATCTGTCACAAATGAGGTAAAACATTTTTGTATGGCTTCCTTTATATTTTTCATCTATTTCACTTTCAGTGAACATATGTAAAATTCTATCTGATATAACTGAATTGAATCATTGCATGAATTAAATGATGGATGTGACATAAGTTATAAAATCCATAAAAAGTTAGATTTAAATGATTGTTCCTGAATTAATAAGTTCAAATTCAGTTTATTTTCAGACATTGGATGTCTTCCCATTTGATGTGCTATTCATTTTAGATATCAAATTCAGCATCCATGATGACTCTTTTAAACTGTCATGCAATCTTGTCTTTTTTAGCATGCCCAGTAAGTGCCTGTTTTTCCATATTATCTCCTTACAAAGTGAACAATACTCACCAAATTGAAGTACAAAACAACTTCTTGAACTCATTTAGAAAAATCAGGATAGATTTATTTTTTTTAATCGGTACAACTTGTATTTAATACAGATTTTTGAGCAGCTCATTGATTGAAAAATATTCTCTTTGCATTAGCTCACCGTTTTTCAAATAATAATCAAATTATTCCATAGATTCAAGTATGGTAGACTAAACACCATCATACAGTTTCCACAGAATGAATGTTGTTGATCCTGACAGAAAAATATATTCTATTCTTTTGTGCAGTTGCATAAATATTGTGCATACTCATTAATTGCAATACGGGAATCTCACAGTAAAAGAACCACTGTCTCACAAATTAAAATTGGAATTATACAGAAAAAGAGGAGAGTTTCCACATTACAAAATTGCGAATAGTATCGTTTGTTTTAGGAAACTCTGACTGCATTCTTTTTTTCTTGCAATTTTCAGATGGGGAAAAAATAGCCAAGAATTCTAACATTGCCAGTATTTTCTTTGTTTTCTTGAAAATTTTCAAAATTCCCTGTTTTTTTTAGAGGATTTTTAAAATCTCTTGTTTTTTCCAGTGTCAAGGCAACCCTTGCTTTACCAAGAATAAAAAAATTCAAATTAATTGTATTCATTAATTCTGTTAACTGAATTGATTATAAATTAACGGAAGAAATAGCAAATAATAAACATATATAATGGTAGATTCTTGCTGGAAATTTCAATATTGATTCTCCAATTCCTCCAGGAATATTTTTCTCACGAGTTTATTAAACCAGCTTATTAAGATTTCCTTTCATTTGATTTATTGTAAAATTGTCCTGATAATTTTAACATCACATTAATACTGACCTATTTCGATTTGTTGAAATTTATTTTTCTAGCATCACTCATTACTTAAAATTAATGTAGGAGAATCTTAATCTATTTTATTATCATACTATTATACCATAAGAGGGCATATACAAAATTAACACATTCACTGCCACTGACGCGCTGGCGTGTCAGCATGGCACTACTTCCCATGCCAGCGACGCTCTGGGGCGACAATCGAGTATGATAAGTAAACTGCTTTAGTTTTAGTTCGGATTTGGAGGTTGAACGATGAGGTTTTTGTGGCACATTAGTGAAGCATTATTTTTATATTTTCAGTGCGTGGTTTTTAAATTTTGTGTTTAAATTTTTTTTTGTGCATTTTTAAAAATGGCGGACAGTACAAGTATTGCAGGACCTTCACAGCCTAAGAAAAGGATAATATATTTATGCAGTACTGTTCTACACTGACATTTTGTTTGTAATAAGTTTAATTTTTTTTTAAATTTTCGATTATGTTGTTTATGTATATTATACAATATTTGTTACATTTTATAATCTTACATTTACATTTATACATATTTATATTTTACTGTTACATTTTATAATTTTTCATAAATTTCACTTCTCTTTATCCAATTAAACGTTTTATTTCTTTTAAACTGTGACTTTATATAATGTGTCAATAATTTCGCAGAAAAATGATGAGACGCGCCAGAGCGTCAGTGGCATACAGATAATAAGTTGAACGTGAGGTGCCACTGACGCTCTAGAGCGTCCGAAATTTTTTTACACTAAACACGAAAATAAAAGGTTTTTCTTTTTTTCTGGCTTTACTATTAAAATATTAGGAACGTTTTTAATCATTAAAACACTTTTTTTAAATTCGGCTTCTGAGGATGGATATATAAATTTTGGTGGCAGTGAATGTGTTAAAAAGAAATCAAGTTAGGTATAAACAACCTTCAAATACATGAGGAAAGATCAGTAAATTATATATATTTTCAAAGTATGCAATGAGATTGCCTTTACAAGTCTTACCATACTTTAGCAATAGCATCCGAAACAATACCAATTAAAATTAAGAGAAAGAAAAACTTAGATGAAAGAAAATACATAAATATAATTCAGATATCCAGTTTGAAAATACATATTTTAGTTCAAAATTTAAGAACATAAATTGTGTTTGCTTACGGTGTCATACAACTTGTTAGCCAATTCTTCAGTTAGTTTTGCTTCTTCTTCATCACTCTTGGATCCAATCCAAACATAGACAATACCTGAATTATTCACCTTATCAAATGGTACTTTCAGAATATAGCTGTGAAATAAAAAAATACGTGATAATATTGACAAAAGAAAAATTATAGAAATCAAATCATATTAAAAATAACCTTCGGATTCATACCATATTTCATAAATTATTAAAGGCATTTTGTATAATAATTTTTTTTGTATAAGTTAAAAACATCACAAAGCTTGAAGGTTGTTAGTGTTATTTACAGGCTGCATAATGGCTAATAATGCCACAAGTTAATGTATTCAAGTTTGATACCAATTCCAAAAAAAGTGCATATCATCATGAGCTGTGGTAATAGGTATGATTGATAAATGCCATCACACAGAAACAAAAGCTCTATCATGACCTTATTGCTGCTTTTGAAATTAAATAATATATCAATCTTTTTACTCAAGAGTAGTGGATGTTTCCATTTCTACTCTAGAGAATGGGACAATTACATTGTTTGATGTCATGAGTTTGGATTAACATTTCATTGTCAGGGTGAATAACGTGGCTATTCTGTAAATTTCACCATGTCTACATTTCTCAAGAGATTTCATTTGATGAGATGGGTTTACTATCTATCTTCAGAAAAAAAGAAAATTCATTATTACAGAAAATAGTTTTTAAGGCATTCAAGGATATAGCATATTACACAAAGCAAATCTCTCTCTCCTCTCAAGAGTATCTAGACCTTAATTTTAGAATTTTTTGGGGGAACAAAAACAGCAACATGATAATGGAGAATTGAGTTGGTTTTAATGACACAAATGCTATTTTCTTTCTTTCTTTTTTTTTTTTTTATCAATGGATGGTGCACTTTGCTTAAGTATCATCTGTAAGGGAAGTATGGCAAAGCCCAATGTCAATGCAGGGTTTCAGAAAAATGATTGTAAAGTTTGAAAATAGGCTTTAAAAAAATCTTTTACGAGGAAATAAAACCTGTGTCTGTGAAAAACTGAGAAGACCACCGCATTAACAGTATAGGAAACAACAAGGGAAAGCATACAAATTACATGGTGTAAAAGAAATCTTGCAAATGGAATGGTCTTATAACTGAGAATGATGTACAAAATTGTTGGTAAATTCTACTGCATCACCCATTTGCAATTAAACTTGAACCTAACGATCCTATTGTAAGAGAATATTTAATTTTGGAATTCCTTTTAGAAATGTAGGTAGATGAAGAATAGCTACAGAACAATTTGAAGATGGATAAGGTTCATTCATATGGGGTAATGAATGAACTAATGGGATATAAACATCCATAAGTACAAGATTTAGGTCCAATAAATCTCTATTATTATTCAGTTTCATTGTGTTCTCTTAACATATGGTCATGATGTATGTTTTTGAAAAAAAGTCAATATCTGGGTCCAAATTTTTTTTAAACTTAAAGTAAAGATATTTTATGATATCTGAACTTCAACAACATGGCATTAGACATTATGACTTCTATACAACATTCCTTTTGATATGCTAAGAGCAATGTTGAAATCACAAATATTGACAGCTTGTCAAGAGCTTTCTCAAGCGAACTCAATGATAATTTACTCTCTCTAGAAATTGAAAGCTGATGCCTTTTATTGGAAAAAATGACTAGATAGACTTTTTATGGAAAAAAGTTTATGAAAAATTATATATTTATATGATTTAGAATTGTATGAAAATTTATACATAAATAATCCCACTTAAAATTGTCCGCCAGCAGTGCTGACTGGAAATAAATCTAGACTAATAGGATGAAGAATCATTTCATTGATGATTGGTGTATTGTAAGCAGTGATTTCCCCATTTCTTTCTTACACTGATTATCAGATCTTAATCCCAGCAATTTTTGGCTGTGGGTTATCTCAAAGACATTATTTATGATGATAAAATAAACAATTTGATGAAACTAAAAACTGCAATGCACTAAAATTCATAACATTTTCCCAATAAGATAAGACCTAATAAGCTAATAATTTAAAAATAACCTAAAATAAACCTAATAATTTCCTAATACGCTTTTAAAAATGAAGTAATATGATATTTCAATTATTTTCAGAAAATGGTGGGTGTTAACAATGAAACTGAGTTTCAGAATGACTAAAAAGATTACAAACCAATGCCTTATTTGCTTTAACAATATTGATATTGTGCCATTACTTCCTGATGGTAATCCCCCCCCCCTTTTCTTGCAGAAAGTGAAATTCCAAATTCTTCTGTAAACTATTATGAGGTTTAATAACATTTTGTTGAGTGATTTTCTTTTTACATCATTTCATTACATAAATCATCAAGCAAAGGCAGCATTTATTGATGAATCAAATGAGGGAATATTTGAGGCAGTTCTAGGACAATGGTTAATTTTTTATTATATCTTTACTACCTATGTTTCTTGTTATATCATTATTACATATATTTCCATTTTATTTTATGTAATTATTAGGCTTAAATATCAAGTTTTACAGCAATAAATAAGTATTTTTTGATAACATTGCATTTAAAACTTTAGTTATGCAAGTATATAAAATTTGAAAACTGTTTGGTTTTTTAAAAAGAAGGCTGCTTTAAATATATACATAACCAGACAATATATCAATATCAAAAATAAAATAAAAAGTCAAGCACGAAAAACAAAATAAAAGATTGTTTCAATCCTCTATTTAATTTATTGCTTTCCTATTTCGACCAAAAATATTATTTCCTCATGAAATATCAATTGCAGATTGCAAAGGTAGCATTTATTGATGAGTCAAATGAGGGAATATTTCAGGCGGCTCTAGGACAATGGTTAATTTTAACGTCAAGTCCCCTTTTCAAAACAGTAATAATAAAAAAAACCTTGAAATAAAATGAAAACTACTATTGCAAATTTCAAGTTGTAATGTGAGAAAATTACTATTTTTTAAGTTCTTATTTATCTTAATTAATTTAAGCCCTTAATCAGTTTAAATTGGTTTAAAAAGAATCATGAGACTTTATAATCAGTTTCTCTCTCTTTCTATATACATAATGATAATTTTTAAAACATTCATTTTCAATTTTCCTAGCTGGCAAACAAAGTTCTGGTGCTTGACCGAATATCCTATTGTTTTTCTAACAGATGCTTAATCTGACAGTCTTGTGATTGTTTCAAACCAGCTTAAACTGGTTAATGACTTAAATTAATTAAGACAATTCATAAGAATTCAAAGAATATATAATTTGGAAATCAAATTGAAACTTTTGTTGGTGATAAATTGCCAAATATGACTAACTTTTGCATTATTTTCTAATAACCCTATTTTAATAAGTTGTCATTATCCCTAAAACAACAATCTTTATCGATTAAACATACAATATTTTAATTTGTTTGGGTCATTTTTAAAAAAAACATTGTGCAAGTTAGGCAATAACACTATGATTTCTAAGGGAAATGCAACAACAGCAGACGATGGATTATTCAAAAGCTATACAGTGAAAGCCGACACATTAGCAGATGATAGATAATGAAAAAACTATATTGTGAAATCTAAGCCCAAAATAAAACTATATTAGCAGTTGATTAATTTTTCAAAAGCTATACTGTGAAAGTCGACTCCAAAATAAAATAAGGGATAAATTGTCAATTTGTTGCCTACTCATTTTGTAGCTTTAACAATTTGCTGTCTTCACATTTTGAGGCTTCAACAATTTGTTACCTTCACATTTTGAGGCTCCAAAAATCTCAAGTGAAAACAACATGTTCTCACATGAAAACAAGAAGAATACAAATAAAGTTGCTTGTAAAAGAAAAAAAAATATAAGTAAAAATACTTCAACATACCAAAAACAAGAATTAAGAATGCCAGCATCTGGATGGACCTATAAGAACAACATATTATTTATAAGAAACTTACTAATTAAATTATTATTTTTATTATAAAAATATATCTGTCATTTTTATGGATCAAAAAATACTTTCATATGTTTATGACTCGGATGTCAATGTCAAATACAATGTGCAAATAAGGGATTCTTTGGTGATTGAAATTTCGGAAACTTTAAGACAACTAAATATATCAAGATATTAAAACGAGAAAAATATCATTTTTGTCTTCAGAATATTTATGCAACTTTAAAATATAGAAGTTGAAAGAAAATTACTTTTTCCCTTAAAGTAACTAATTCATTTTAACATTAGTACCTCCTGACAACAATGTTTGAAGCACTAGTCCTGCCTCCTCTGTCTGAGTTATCACAAGTTATTTACTCTGACCTGCCCTCATGCATATGGATAAATTTGATTGACCAGACCGCCATGCAGCATTAAAGGAAATTGAGGTTGAGCTCTAAGGTCTGTGACCATCATTAGACATGGTACAAACCCTATTGTGAGAGGTATGTCCCATCATTGGTAGCAGATAGCCAAACCCTGACACTATTTCTGAATACATATCTAACAACATTTAATTAGATGAATGATGGAAGTTGTTTTGCACAGTTATTTCTTCATTAATTAAATTTCATTTCTTCTTAACTAAGTAATAATACTAAACAGTGACCATAATTTTTTGAAAATAATACATTTCAAAATGCTCTATGAAAATCTGTAATATTATTGAAATTTTTTATCAAATAACACAAAATATTTATATTTACTTTGATTTATAGAATTCATATTTTTTAAATATTACAAAAATCATTCAGATAATTAAGGAACAAATTCTTCTATTTTTTTTGTTATTTTACTTTAATTTTTTATGTATATTAAAATAAAAGTATGAAAGAGAAAAGGATCTAAATGAAGTTCTAAAAGAAATTCCTTTACCTGTATGCAACGAGTACATATGGGACTTCCATTAGATCGAATATGAAACATTTCAATAGCAGTACTATTTTTTGGATTTTTTCTTTTTCCATGATGAATAATAAAGTGTCGTTTAAAATGAGACAAAAATTTCAGATTTTCTTGTTGCTGAAAAAAATATCAAAGGTTCAAATAAGCAAAGCTTAGGGGAGAAAAAAAAAGCTAGTTTACGAAAAATACACATTTTATGCAAATTAAAATTAGGAAATTCTTAAATTAAAGTATTATGGAAAAAAAGAGAAAGAAATTAATGACAAAACTTACTTGGTAAGTTCGTACAACTTCTAACTTATCGCCAAAAAGTGATTCAAATTTTTTCTGCAAGCTGTTAAGATACAGGAGAAAAAATAAGCTTTCAGAAACAAAAGCCAATTAATTTATAACATTTTTAAAGTTTTAGCCTACTCAACCAATTAAAACATAAATAATAAAATATAAAGAATAACATAAAGCATATGATATATAATCATGATAAATTTACTAACATTAAAAAAATCAAATGCAAGATAAAACAAGTAGTGTTTATAAACACACTTTTAAATTACGTAAAAATATACTCTTTTTAAAAACTGGAGGGAAAATATAATTGGCAATGATTTATTTATTTACTTTGCTAACAAAAAAACATACACATACTATTAGCAAAAAATCAGTGAATCTGAGAAAATGCATATTTCTTCTGAATTTTAAAAAAATATTATCATCAGTGAATAAAACAGTTGTAAATAAAAATCTTTTGAGGTCTTATACTTTTTTTGAAAAACAAACCTTTTTAAATTTATATCTGAAAACTGATTTTCAATTAGAATGACATTTGAGGCTGGCTATCTTAAATTGAATTTATGAATTAAAATTACTTGCAACTGAGTTTTTTCTTCTTAAACTTAAAAAAAAAAACTTATAAAAAAATATCTCTGTGGGTCTTCATTGGTGAACAAATATAAAATTGACAATTATTTTACAAAAAATATACATGATTCAAATTGTTGGTGTAAAATTATTTGAAAAATTCTATGCAATATGTTTGATTGAAATATTCAACTTTTTTTTTACATTGTGATGCAATTAAAAGAGTACTCATAAAATATTGGATTTATTAGCTGAATCTGGTTACACTTAATGAATTCCATTTCATTTAGCATATTCATTATAATTTGAATTTCTTACTACATAAGTATTTTGTTTCAAATTAATCATTCGGATATCCGTTACAGAAATACTGAATATACCAGATCATCGTAGCGCTACAAGATACTATCTTGAGTTTTTTAAAGCTATTCTCTGCTCGGTAAGCACAGTTCATAGATGTGCTGGTAGCACAATAGAGTATTACCTTGTGATGATAATATAACAATAATCTCATTTTAAAATAATCCAATTCATTGTTCCTGAACACAAGGTTACAATACTACCTTTTTTTTTTTCACAGAGAGCAACCCCAAATAACAGTTTCAGAGAAAATATGAAAAATTTAAAAAAACCTGGAAGACCTTTAAAATATAGCTGAAAGTTCAAGATGAAATAAGAAGGCATTTTCTTGCATCCATTGTGTCACTGTTTCCGAACACAAAATGCGAAATTCAAATCAAAACAAATCAGTTATTAGGTTACAGTTAAAATCAGTTACTATGTTACAGTTAATAAAACTAATATTAAATAAAAGACAGGTAGACATGACAATGATCCTGCTTAGAGTAGAATCATCATCATTAAAGATCTGTACATACCTAAATGTAAATGTCAGCCAGCCCATGTTGCCAGCTTCTCTGCCTTGCCAAAAGTACACCACACACTGGTATCCATCTTCTTGTATCTCTTCTTCTTCGGTTCCTTCCTCGTTTTCAGGAACCTCGAGAGGCACCCAATAGCGGCACAAGAACACATAACAATCTTCACTGTAAAAATGACCTGCCAAAAAAGTCATTTACTTAAGATTTATTTCATAATTCAAGTTAAAAACAGCAGTCAAAGTTTACAAAACTGTTCATATTGGATTTACGATTCTTAAAGTCCACTTAATTAAATCATGCTTATTATTCTTGTTCTTGCTATAAAATAAGATGTATAATCACATTATCGATTAAATCTTGATTCTTTAATCATATAACAGATACAAGTATATTATATATTAATAATATGCAATGTTTCATAAATTTATTGATAAAGGAAATTTTTGAAGAACAGATTTTTTTTAAATTGGGGTACTTAAAAGCAATGCTTAGATCTTATACCAAAAGTTAAGTAATGCAGGGAAATTAATGATGTCATAATAGTAAGATGAAATTTATAATTTTCACACAAAATACATTCTAGATAAGAATAGATTTTTAACATCTCTCACCAATTTCTTCTTCAGGAAGTCTAACAAATTTCTTTCCTTCTAAAACAAATGATTCCATTGCCTCTAGATCTTCATTCCACTCCTCCATCAAAGTTTTCTATCAGTACAGAAAAAAAAAAAAAAAATGCTTGAACTTTCTATATTAAAATCTTTTATTATTACTTTTAGTGAATTACATATATTTCTTTTTAATATAGTTATTACTTTTAGAGAATTATATATTCATATAAATATTTCTATGATCAAGAGGAATATTATTTTAAAAAAACAAGATCTGTTATCGTTTAGCACATATATGAACATCTACACATATCACTAGTATCACGCATGTAATGCAAATATTATTTGGCATTTTACCATTTAAATAGCGTTTATTAAAATCTTTCATTTAAAAGTAGCAGAAAGGCTCATAACTAAAAATAAACACACACAAAACGGATCATTGGCCATTGGCAAACATGATAAATGTCTGCATAAAGAAGCAGAATGAATGATAATCATTACT
Source organism: Argiope trifasciata (assembly GCA_026543055.1). Classification (NCBI taxonomy): domain Eukaryota; kingdom Metazoa; phylum Arthropoda; class Arachnida; order Araneae; family Araneidae; genus Argiope; species Argiope trifasciata. Next base: position 501,099 of record JAPMOQ010044256.1, read on the forward strand.
TTATTTACTCTCATAAATAAATTGGAAGAATATTAAAATATATACTTATAATAAAGCACAATGTGTGTGTGTGTTGGCGCTCTACAGGCCAGACCGTTGGATTTACAGCTGCCAAATTTGGTACATGTATACCTTGGAGGTCGGGAATGTGCACCTCAGAGCCCTTTTTTCGAATTTTCAATTAGAATTTGAATTAATTAAAACTTAAGCGAAATTTCGACGTTTTTCCGCTATAACTTCGAAAATATCATCGCACAAACGTGATTTTCACATCAAGTTAAAGATTTAAAAAATTAGCTTTCTAATGGTATCAGTGTTTTAATGTATAACTCAAGCTTCTATTTTTAACGAATTTTTAAAGAAATATTTTAATTCTGTTTTTTTGAGCACATGACTGGATAAAATAAAATAAAACAATGCCGGAAGTTCAAAAAAAAAAAAAAACATCTATCATCGCAAATCAAATCTAAAGAAAAGCAACTTTCAGCACGTGACTGGATAAAATAACATACATATAAAATGCGATATCTTCTAAAAAATAAATGCAAGGCAAAGGATTCTATGATCGTTTGCAATATCTATATCATTAAATCCATAAATTATCTTTATTTACAGTAAACCTGATTGAATTTAGACAGGATATGCATTGAAATCCCGACTTAATGGCATATTTCTAGAATTATTTGCAATATCTGTATCATTAATTCAATAATTTTTTCCTTTTTTCGCTTTCTTTAAGAAACATATTTAATATTTTGGCAATATCACCGAAATTTTTTAAAAAATATTTTGGAAGCATAATCGATAAATTATTAGAGCATTAAACTCAAAAAGTTTTTCCGAATAAAGTTACCGACTCTTTAACTACTTATAACTGAATCTTTAAGCTTTAACTATTTTTTAAATTTTGGCAAATGAATATGTGAATTAATTGAAATTTTTAGAATGCAGTATTCATGGCGAAACAGCTGGTCGCCAAAGGCGGCTAGTATATAATAAAAATACAAAGAAAAATAATTAATCTTTCAATCACACATATAAAAAAAAGTCTTTAAAAATATGTTAAACACAGTGGAAAAAGAAACTTACAGCTTCTTCTTTGCTCATGGGAGGCTGCCTGTTCATGAACAGAGCAGAGAGATCTGCTTTTGTTTCTTGCTTACTCATCCATTTCTTATAAGAAGGGGAAAAAAAGTAAGAATCTCAAAATTGTTTACTAAATCAATGGTACATAAATTTAAAAAGAAAAATTCCTTCAATGTATGAATCTCGGAGGAGACATGTTATGAACAAAAATAGGAATTCATAGAACAATAGCACATGCTAAATCATAATAAGTAACTCTTTTTTAAACTGAAATATATAATGAGGCAATAAACAATATTTTAAAGTTATTTAAGACTCTCCTACCTTCAAGTCAGCTCCAGTTCGAGCCACTGATTGGGCAGTTCTAGTAAAATCAACAGCTATGACATCATCCCAGCCATAAAATTTAGATTTAAATATTTGAGGCTCAGTTCTATAAAATAAATTGAAGGAATCTAATAAATATTTTTAAGAGTATTTATATCCCAAATTCTAATATTCACAAATGAAATCTAATTGTTAAATTAATTTTTTCTGAGAAATAAGCACAGATAGAATGAAACCAAAGATAATTTTCTACACTTGCAAGTTAGCAAATTTCTATTTTCCTTATTTAAAAAAATATTCGTTCAAAAATGAAACAAAATCACATCATGAGATAGTAATAAAATAGGGTCATACATAATAAAATAACACATTATGAGTTTTATGATCTTTTAAAAGTAAATAATGTGATCACATCAGGCCAGTTCTAAATTCACAAATAGTTTCACTCACAATTGGAATGAAAGTCTTGAGCGATTACTAATTATATTTAATGCCCTATTTTTAAATCAACAGTTTCAATAATTAGGATCAAAACACAAAATTAATTGAATGTCAGATCAAAACTGCATTCTTTATTAGACCTGTTTAGATTAAGCTATATCCCAAAATACCTTTGATTGATTTCAAGGCCAATTTTTATAGACCAAACTGAGATTGAAATACCATAAGTTTGTCAAATACAATGATTGTGTCAAAATCAACTCTTGACTAAAAATAAGATACAGTATTATCAGTAAAAATATGTTAACATTATAACTTAGATAAGTAGTTTGTTTATAAATCCTATTACTAATATTAAGGAGCAGTATTGAAATTTGAATTAAATTGATGAAAAAAAGGATGTTCTAAATGCATATTTAGTTTTCCTCACTATATAATGAAGCATAAAATATGCCACGTTGTGTTAGTAGATACGAAAACAGTTAAGGAGTACATTCTATTGGCTTATACTAAAAAGTAATTTCAAACTCCAATGGGAAGGGGAAGCCTGCAGTTTTTCCAAATTTAAACTTTAACAAATCATGCATACCTTAGATCAGAGGTGTCCAAACTACGGCCCGCGGGCCAAACCTGGCCCGCCAAGTGATTTTATCCGGCCCGCGGAGGGTTTTAAAACATAATGATGTTTTAAAGCCCTCCAAAATCCATTTGATTGCAACGTTGCTGAAATTTCAAGCCAGCTTCAAATAGAAATTATTGATCTTAGAGCAAATGAACAAATCAAGGACAAATACAACGAAGGAAACTTAATAGATTTTTATAAATATTTGGATGCAAAAGAGTTTCCAAATTTGAAGAAATTTGCTCGTAAATTCATTTCAATGTTTGGGACTACTTACGTGTGCGAACAAACTTTTTCTCGAATGAAGTATCTCAAATCAAAATATAGAGCAAATTTATTTGATGATCATTTGCAGTCATTGCTTATGATTGGTGTAACAAATTTTGATCCCAACTATAAAGACATTTTTCAACAAAAAAAAAAAAAAAACAGTTTCTTCATTCGCATTAGAAGTTGCATGAAAATATTTCAATTTATATAAAATAATTATATAATTATACTTTGTTTGTTTAGTATTTTGTATTTTCAAGTTACAATAAAATAGTATTAATTAATAGCATTTAATGCAACTTTACTCATAATGATATTTTTCAATTTGTATATACATGTGGCCCGTATAATATGGATCTAATTTCGATCCGGTCCGTGCCGCGAAAAGTTTGGACACCTCTGCCTTAGATGAATGATGGTAAAAAAATTCAAACAATTGTTTAACTTTCTGTTTATTATTAAAGAAATAAGAAAAAAATGGAAGGAAAAAATATCCCTATATTATATTCCCTTTTCATCAATCACTAACAAGTAATAACCCAGACTTTTTCTACTATTGTACTTTTATTTTTTTAAACATATTTGATACGTATATACTTCAACAAATGCATTTTGATAAGCATCTATCTATATTATATCTGTATTTCATTTTATATTAATTTTTTTACTTACATTCAAATTATGCAACATGGAATTATTTTTTACAATGATAAACAAAGATTAACATGAAATGTGCAGGGAAAAAAAATTTGAATTAAAAAGCATAATTACCCTTCTAATACTCGACTAACAATGGCATGTTTGGGTCTTTTTATCATAGCACATAACTCTTGAGACAATTTAAGAGCAGCTGCACGTACAAGACGAGTAGATTTTTGACCCAACCTGAAAAAAAAATTGTATACAAATATGAAAAAAAGAAATTGCAGTTTTTTAAAAGAAAATTAATAATTTTGACCACAATTTTTAATAATGTATTTTTACTTTTTATATTATAATTTTAATATATATTTATAGCCAAATGTGCTGCATAGAGTAATACATACCAAACAAAAACATCAGTCGAACAATCCAGAATATACACATTCTTAGTTTCCAGAAGTTTTTTTTCTAACCTTCTCTGCTTGATTTCAACTGAATAACAAATCATATTCATTAGCATTGTATTTTCCATAAAATAAAAAAAGATAGAAATTTTCAATTATTCATTCAAATATATAAAATTGGAAATTCAATATACATTCATTGATCAAGAATTTATATTTATGCAGAATTTAATATTTGTCTTTTAAAAAGTTAACACTAAGTTCAAAAATTTATATTTCTTAGATTGTTATTTTAATGAGAGTTTTCCAAAAATATTTTTTAAATAGCACACATGAAGATACCATTTTCCCTTACACGTATATAAATTATTATTAAAAATAATTGATTATTAAAAAATTTATACATAAAAAAATTGATCAATTCAAGTCATTCTGTTGTTATTATTATTTTTGGTTAAACAAACTGTTTTTATGGCTGATTTTTTTTTTCATTATGTTAAAACATTTTTATGAATAAATATCTTTTAATACCTATACTGATAAGTAATCAACTTTTTTCTTTCATACAATTTTATTTCAGAAAATTTCGTACAAATATTGCATAAATTGGATTATTAAGAGTATCGGATATAATTTTTTTATAAGTGAATTGAAAGATTTGATTCAAGTGTATACATTTTTTAATTGAAGAATTAATATAGTGTATAGTAAATAAACATTTCAATTCCTTGACTAAAAAAATACAGTGGTATAACTTTACCTATGAAAGAATATATACATTTAAAATGTAATCAAAATTTAGTAAAATACAACTCAAGCAAATTTCCATATTCTTTTTAGTGAAACATCATGACCACACTCAAGAAAATCTAGTAATATTTTGCAGCTCCATAAATTAGTTAACAAAGTGTTGATTTAAGTGCAGCTGTAGAGTGTATAATCAAACAGTCTGCCACATTTACAGGATCTTTTGTTTACATTTGACTATTGCCATTCGGCAATAAGTACTAACAGTAATTTCTGTGCCACTTACATTAAGGCTTTATATATAGAGAAAAAAATTGACTGTACAATAAAAGAATTGTATTAAGAAGAACAAAAGAGAGAATATCTCAGTAAATTAAAATATCATTAAAAGTAAAAAGCAGGCAATTTTTAAGTATATTTTTAAAAAATCAACTTTATAGAAGTTCAACAAATAGAAAAGATGAAACAGAAAAAAAATTAAACACTTCAAAAAATACAAAATATGTAGAGAGAAAATACAGCCAAAAGATGCAAGAGATATCATTTACAGATATCAATTTAAATACAAATGAAGCAGTTTCAGTAATACTCAGCAGTTTCAATTATTGTCAAAATCATACATTAGAAAAGCGACCATTTTCTACTCACCTTGGGGTAGTTCCAAATAACCCATTCCTAACCCAACCTGATACAAAGTAGGGAAAACATTAACAAAAGTGTCCTCGGAATTTTCTGTAGGTGGTGGATGTGGTAATGAAGGATCTTCAATTCCAGCCAATTTTAGAAATTCAGGTGCTTCTTGACCTTGAGTAAATGTTGCTATTTCTGCTAGATTTTTTCTTTCATTTTTGTTCATCTTTTCAGCTAATAGTCTAAACAAATTAAAATGTATACACTCAGAAAAAAGTAACGTAGATATAATTAGAAATATGACAGTGAAATTAAAATCACAATTCTTGAAGAAAAAAAAAATCAAAATGATTTTTTTTAAATTGTAGAGTCAGGTTTATAAACATTACAATCATTTTAAATAAAATCTTTTTATTTATATAATTAATGTACAAATGCAAATTACTAAATCAGTATGGAATAGTTTTAAGCAAAATGTATTTACATGCTTTTAAATATATTTCATGCAATTTTTCATTATACAAATTAACTGAGAAATGAAGAAAGAGGTAAAAGCACTTTCAAATGTTAACAGTTTCAAAATAAATTTTAAATATTTGAGACTAACTAGTAACAACTTAGATGGCAAAAAATTATCAAGATTATTACATACAAACATGAAATTATTTCTTTAATTCAGAAGTAAGTAATTACATCACTTTAAATGCTGATTGCCTAGTAGTTTTTTTAATAAAATGGGCAGTTAGTTAAATGCATAAAAGGTATTTAATATTTATATAGAATTCATGTATAAAGAAATATTTTGAATGATTCTTATTTCGAGGAATTTTTAATGCTCTTATTTTGACAGTAATATTTTAATAATTAATCAACAAGTTTAAAAACATTCTACAAAAAGACAACTACTTTTACAGAATTTTTAAAGCATTCTTTTTAATGCTCTACAAAACTAGTAATTAATTTATAAGGATAAGAAATTAATCCAGTCTTAATAAAAATTACCTTGCTTTAGACTGAACAGTATTTTTAGATTTCTTTCCATACCAAATGTAAATTTTTTTGCCCACATCAAGTAAAAACACATATCTTGGGTCCAAACATTCATATTCTACCGGAAACTGTAAATGAAAATTAGATTAAGAAACTGAACTAAACAAAAGTTTGATTTGAAATTGAAAAAAAAAAAAAATTCTATACATACTGATTCAATGTGGAGAACTCTATTGTTTGTCTCCAATCTATACAGCCTAGGTATATATTCCTAAAAAATATTCCAATTAATTAATCATTTTAAAAAGGTGATATAAATGTAAGTCTGAATCTAGTAGTATTTACAAAGATAATCAATTAATTGAAATAAAGTGTAAATTTTTAAAAAGTTAAAAACAATTAAATAAAATTAATGAAAACAGCTTTGAATTTATAACAATAAGACACTACACAGACATCAGAATGATGTAATTAATACTCTAATTGCCACTATCTAAATAAGGATTAGATATTTCATTCAATCATTATCTTTAGTAAAGTCTATGTTCATTGTATATAATATTAAAAAATGCTTATCACTACTATCTAAACTTACAGAACAGATTTACAAACATTCAAAAAATTTACTTAACTCATTAACCCATATATGCCTAAGGTTAAAAAATTGGAATTTTTGTATAAAATTTTTATAAGTTAGGTAAAAAATATAATAAAGATAACTTTTATATGAGGGGTGTTCCAAAAATGGAACACTGGGTATAAATGGGTTAAGCAATAATAAAGGTTGAAATTTACAATGGCCCTTTTTTTTTTACAAAGTTTTGTAATTAACATTTATAACAATTTTGCAGATACATAAAAATAACATACCACTTCTTCAATTGTGTAAAAGCCGCTAGCAGTTCTACCGCCCTCAATGTATACAATATCAGAGCCAAATAAATCTAAAAATTCATCACTTTCATCCCCTTGCTCTTCTCGAATAGTACGACACTGAGCTCCTAGAAAATTTCTTAAGTTGACAGCATGTATGGCAGAACAGGCTTTTTTGTCGAGCTAAAGGAAATAAATCAAGAAATTTCAAAAGTGTTTTTGAAATACAAATCATACTTATAATTAATTTCTTCTTAAAAATCAATTACTTACAGTTGCATGAGACCCAATCCAGTAAAATATTTGCCAATCCAAACTCTGATTCTCATCCAATGTTGTTTTAAGTATAATATAACAGTCACCCTCATAGAATTTTCCAATGAGAGCTGTAAAATTGTTTAAATATCTCATCTAAATAAATCATTACACAGAAGATATTTAAAATTGAATAAAAATTAATAGTTAAAAATTACCTTCATCAACTTGATTTGGTAAGAAATTCTCAATTTCCCAACACGTCAAACCTGAAAATATAATAAAATTGCAAATGTCATGAAGGGAGGAAGATATTGAAACATGAAAAAAAACAAGCCAGCAATCTTATTCAAACAAAATTTATATTATTTGATTTCAACATTGCCACATAGATATAATTAGTAATACTCAATATTTTATTGATGTAATTAAGAAGCAATAAATATTCGAACTAAAAAGACAAAAAATTCTTTACTGATAACTCTTATCATATCATATCACTATCATATCCTTAGTAAAATAAGTTAAAATATGATTAGATTTTTTAACAATATTGTTTTTTAAATAAGATATTGTTAAGATGTGGTGTATTTTTCACAGTAACTTTTTTTATTGGAAAGAATAAATCAATACCAAAAGAGAAAGAAAGGATTGCTTGCAATGTTATTATTATTATTATTGTAGCTATAAAAATTTCTAAACAAGTAACATGATATAAATGAATGGAAACCAAACGAAAATTTGGATCAATGCTTTTGTTAACTTTACAATTTACAACTTTTAAAGTCTGAAATAGGTTCCAATAGAACTAATAAAGGGTCTCTGTTTTCCTCCTTTTCTTCAAATGAGTTCTTTCATATTAAATTGAATAGATTCTTACAGTTTAAGAATTTGATAACCATTATATTTTTGTTTGAATCATGTTTCATACTGAATTGAATTTATAATAATACTGGAGAAATCCAGCTAATTTGATGCAGTCATACAAGAGCAAAAATCTAACACGATATGCTGATAAGATGACTCTTATTAGCAAATCATTGAAGAAGACTATTTTGTTTATCGACATACATTTAAATGAGAAATAAAATGTTAGAGTTGCTGGTTTTTGAGATGTTGGTTGTCATTGTGCATATTTCCAACAGAGGTGTCTTTCAATAGGTATGTTTTTATTTTTCGTTTTGATTCTGAGATGTAACCACGTTTAAATTTAAAATATTAATTTCAAGTAATTCTTTAATCGTCATTTCTTGGAAGTCTTTTTTAATAGATAAATGTAATATACTTATTAGGTCAAACTTATCTCAAGAGACTGAATGTTGCTAATCCCATCAGAAAATTTATTCTATTCTTTTAAATAGTTACTTAAGTCTTGCACACATTCATTAGATGCAATTCAGAACAAAGAACTGCCCTTGCAAATCAAAACTGGAATTATCTATATAGAGGGTGAGGGGGGGGGGAGGAAGAGAGTGACAAGGGTCAAGTTTCCACTTTACATGATTGCAAATGTTTTATTTTTGGATGCTATGACTATGATCTTTTATTCTTGCAATCTTTAAGGGAGAGGGGTAAGAAACTTAAAATTTGGTGCAATGTCCCTGTTTTTGCATAAATTTTCAAATTCCTTTTTCTTTTCTTCTTTTTAAAAAATTATTTAAAATTCCCCAAGTTTTCTGGGTTTTCTTTGCTCTGCCACTGGCATGTCAACCCTGCATCATAAATAAGGAAAGAAATCCTTTTGAAGAGAATCAGTTCACTTCCAAACAGAAAATATATAACTAAAAAATAATCCAAGGCAACATTAAGTATAGAAGAAATAATGTTTATACATGAGATGTTAAAATGAAAAGGTACGAATTGTCATAACAATGCAACTGTTAACATAATTGCCTATATCACTATGGGACAATGTAATAAGACCTTTAGGGATGCAATTAGAGTCTCTGGCGTAGATTGGATGAATGAGCAACTGCATGCACAGGAGGAAGTAGAGCCTCTTATAAAGTGCACTATTCAATTAACATGTAAGTGCATGTGAAGATAGGATGACATTCACATTGCAAAATTCGATGATTGAGGAAAGAATGGTGTAATCCGATGTCTGATATCAGAAGGTGTTACACCAGCCACTATTCATTGCCAAATGGTCCCCATATATGAGGAAGATTGTGTGTCAGACACGTTAGTGAGAAAATGGGAGTGCCCAAATTTGCGCAGGCCATGAGAGTTTGGACGATGATCCAATACCAGGCCAAACAAACAGAGTCATTATAGCTGATCATATTTACAAGATGGGCAACCAAATGAGAAGGGACTAGAGTGTCAAATTGCAAATGTTGGTGGTGAAGGTGGATATCAGTGTTGGAGCAGTGCAGACAAATTTTCACGACCAGTTGTACTATTGAAAGTGTGTACCCTGTGGGTTCCAGAGCAGCAGACTTATTAGCAAAGGAATTGCATATGGAGCTAGCACTTTAACATCTGTTTTGGTATCAAGAATACCCTGCTTTCCGAGAGTGGATCTTCATAGGTGATGCGAGCTGGTGTCATCACAAGGAGCCAGAGACAAACAGGGACAGCATGCAGTGGAAGCAGACACTGTCATCTATCCCTAAAAAATTCAAAGCTGTGGCTTCTTTTTAGACGTCCAAGGGCTGCCACTCGTTGTATTCCTCGAGCACAAAAGAACCATGAACTCAGATGCCTACTGTGTGACACTCCAAAGACTACCCAGGTCTATCAAGAACAAAAGATTGGGGCTACTCATGGAGTGTGTGGTTCTACTCTGTGATAACACACATCTCCATGGTCACATGCAGAACTGGTCAAGCTCAAGTGGGAGCAGCTGAACCATCCACACTACAGCTTGGACATGTCACCCTCCAATTTTCATGTGTTTGGTCCACTGAAAAAACATCTAAAAGGGAAACATTTCTACTCGGAAGATGAACTTAAGAACAGTGTGAAGGACTGGGACTCATTGAGGCTGCAGGAACTCTGGGAAGAAGGAATCCTTTGACATGTTAATCAATGGGATTGTTCTGCTCAGGCCTATGGTGTATACTTTGAATAGAGATTTCATTTATACCTACAATGTCGTTTGTAACCTTTTTATTTGAGCACCCCTTGTATATTTGATGGGTCAGTAAAAAGTAAGTTAAAGGCAAAGACAAAAAAAAAATTTAAAAAATTCCTGCCATTTTTTAATAGGTTGCATCCAGTATTAAGAATTGAGATTCAGGTTTTGAAACATTTGTTTTTTTGTCCTGAAAATCATGCCTTTACATTCCTACATCTAATACTAAAAGTGTCAAAATTCAAATTTTATTACTTGATACCCAGCACAAGCTATGTGAATTAGGGAGAAGTTACAGAAACATAAACAGCAAATAAAAATACTACAAAAAATGTATGATGTCCAACAATAACAAAAGCTTACCTGGGACTTGACCAACTTCTTCATCGAAAAAATCACTGTAGTCTAATGGTGGTTTTTCTAAAGCTTCATCCCACCTTTTGGGTCTAAAAAATATTATTCACATATATATTAAGTTAATAACTTAATGTTAGTTAAGTAATGTAACATAGTCACCTTAATAATGATTTATTATATGAAATAACAAAATCCTAATAAATAATACATTAAGCAGTCGAAATAATTGTTAAGTTAGGAATAACCATAAAAACTTGAACACACTTTAAAAATTTCCTTTTCACAGAATAAAGAAAATTCCATATATCTTCATATCAAAATGATATTTATATTTATAAAGAAACAATTTGTCTAATCTTTAAAAGCAATATATACAATGAAAAACAATAAAATAAACCACCCTCACTTCAATGAAACATTTTTATCATCCTGAGCAAAATCTTTCTTATCTTTGGCTAAATCACTCATTCCTTTCAAAACTTTAGCTTGATCACTGTCCACTTCATCCTCTTTTTTTCTCCGCAGCCTCTGTTTACGAGCAATAGGATCTTTGCTATGGGCTGCAAAAAGAAAAATTTGCTATTTAATGTAATTGACTACCATAAAAGTTTTAATATAAACAGGTATGAAATCTCAGATGTACTCTAAATTGACTCAGCAGAATTTAAAGCATACATTTGGAGTAGACAAGTATTGATGGTTGATTTTATAAGACAGAAGTGTAAATTAGCTTTTAGTTATATTTAAGAAAAGAACTTAAGTCAAGAAACATCAAACCACCATTTAAAAATAATCTTGAAAACAATTTTAAGAAAGATTGCTTATGCTTAACTGACAGAAAAGTTATACAGAGCAAAATATTTATTATAACTAAAACAATTGATCCCTTTAAGAATAAAAGTTATATAACGAAAAATGAATGCCTACGCTTTTTCCATTATTCAAGTATAATTCAAAACTTTAAGTATCAAAATTATATTAAATAATTCTCAAATTCACATTCTACAAATGTTCCATTTAGAATCAAATGTTTTGCTATGAAAAAAAAAACAGACATCGTATTAGTTGTATGTGCTTTATAATGTAAATCAAGAAAAACAGAGTAGCTTAAATAATCACAGAACAGATACCATATTAATGTTCTTAAAAAAATAAGAGTTTCAAATTTTTGATACAGATGAAATAATATAAAAGGAATTTCCATCACTTACAAACAAAATAAGGCAATTAAGCAATAAAATATATATAAAAAATTTATTTCAAAAAACGAGTCATTCACACATTTCATCTCAAAAAATCCATATGACAAATCTAGAACACAGAAAATCAGATGTTTAATAAATAAAAATAATTTATTTAGTAAAATATTTGATTACCTGGAGCTGCCACTGGATTGTTGGTTGTGGCACCTGCAAGCCTAAGTTGTGTGCTCAGTGAAAAATCAATATTATAATACTCAGAGCCACTGCCCATAATTAACTCCTCAGGTTTAGGGGGCATTATCAGATCAGGATTACCATGCAAATCTAGAATCTCCAAATCTGTCAACAGGTGAATTGCTTCAGGTAGAGTTATCAAACGATTATTTGACAATACCAATTTCTTCAGTCTTCCACATCTGTGAAAAATCATTAAATTAATTATCAAGTGAAATATTTAATAATGTCAGAAATATTCTAAGATATAATTGAAACTTACCGAACAACACCTTCTGGAATCATCTCCAAGTTATTATTAGAAGCCATGAAAACTTCCAAACTATAAAGTTTTCCTATTCCAGATGGTATGCCATCAAAGTCTAACTGATTATCATTTATGTATAATCTCCTTAACTTAGACAGTTTGCATAAAGTAGCCTAGAAAAAAAAACATTTATCTTTAATTACAGAATATACAAAATAACAATGTTAAAAAAAAATCTGAGGGTTTTTTTTATAACAGAAAAACTGTTTAAATAAAAATTTAAGATTATAAAAACATTTATCATTTCTTATTTTATATACAAAATTAATCATTTCATATTACATAAATTATATATATAATTATTAGACTTTAAATGTTCTTTAGATACAATATTTTACATAGAGTTAAAACTTAACACCTTTTTTTCAGTCTAAGATAATATATTCTATGCATTCAGGAAATGAGTATCAATCAATGAAACACATAACAAAAAAAAGATAACAGGAAAAAAAAATTCTATTCACATGCTAAGATTTTAAAAAATATTTAATATTACAACAAACAGGTAACTATAAATTACATTAATAAAATAATGAGCATACTGTACTAAACTATTTTAAGAATTTATCTAAATACAGTGATCACAGATACCCAAACTCCACAGTGATGACTTTCAAGTGCACTTACAAGCAAACAACCTCTTAAAAAAAAGTATTCAAATCATTTGTATATGTCATCATTTAATCAACCAACAATAAAAAATCCTTTGTCCTAATTATGTGGAAATAAAATACTAAATTACATCTATTATATTTATGATCTCTAAATTATGCAGTCAAACAAACAGTTAATTAGTTAAAAAGAGCTTTTCAATTTTGTTGCTGCTAATCTGCTACAATATTTAAAAAGTCAAAATGTTATATAATTTTCATTTTCAAAATAATCATAATTTTTAAAAATGTAATAATTTTTTTAAAAATTTATAAATCTTTTTTCATAGATTAAAGAATAACCCCTCCAATAAAATGAAATGCAGGATGCTCCAAAAATTATATGCACATTTTGAATAACCATTAGATAATAATAAATTTATAAGAAATCCAAAATATATTAAAAACAACAATTGTAATTTCATTGATTCATCTAATAATCGCCAGTATTCTGACACATTCCAATGGAAAACAAGATTTTACACTTGCATATATCAATCATACACAATTATATGAAATTCTGCAGTATGTTATCGATACTTTTAAATTTATCTTTCTTTTTTTAAACAGCTTTATTATTATTATTATTATTATTAAAATATTCTCCATATATATATATATATATCAATTCATTCGAAAATCTTGCTTACAAAAAAAAGAAAAAAAGCTGCAGAAGACATGCTTAATATTAGACAGTTAGAAAATGATATAAAATAAAATGCATCTCAATACTTACTGGCAATGCTTTAAGTTTATTTCTTGAGAGATTTAGAGTAACAATATTTTTCCATAAATCTAAAAGAAAACTTTTTTTCAGAGACTCATGAAACATTTCATGTAATTTTATCTTAACATCATAAATTCATCATTAAAAATATTTTCCGGAAAAAAAAAAGCTCAATTAATGTTTTTAAATTTAATTAACACACAATTACTGATTTTTAAATAAGATTTTATATTATACATACATGCGTACATACAAACACAATTTTTAAAATATGTGGCAGAAAAGAAGAAAATTTTAACATTGGTTTCTTTTTATCTTGGAAATAAAATTTGTGCAAAAAAGATGAAAAAAAGATTTGTTCACATGTCGATAAAAAAATTAAAATGACAGAATTTTTCCTTTTAGTAGATTCATTGCAAGATTCTTATAGGGATTTTTTTGGGGGGCATTTGTCATCAAAGGGAATTTTAGGTAAATTTGAAAAACCTACATAGGCACCATGGATTCTAATTCCTGGCATGAGAAAATGAAATTCTTAGACTGCACATTAGCAATAATTAAATAAAATAGTAATATTTAAAGAAGGAAAAAAAATATTAAAATAAAATAGTATGGATGAAGTTATAATAAATATTAAGTAATAAAATAATTACTTAAGAAATAATGAAAGAGATATCAATACACGCACACACATATATATATATATAATATAAAAAGTTTTTCCTCTATAAATGATGCTTCAAGATTAAGTAAATTCTTAAGAAGAAAATAAAACAACAGTACCTCCAATGTCTGGTGATATATCAATAATACAGTTTTCACTGAGATTCAGACGTTTCAGATTTGGCAAAGTATACAATGCATCTGGCACACGAGGTAGACTATTCTGAGACAAATCAACATCTAATAAATGATAGAAGACATAAAGATTTTACATCAATTCAACTTTGAAATAATATTTTTTTTTAATTACTGAACAGCAAAAATAGACAGTGTGCATAGAGAGAAAATCTTACAAAAATTAAATACTTTTAAACACCTTGGAGAAAAAAAGGCCTTTTTGCACAAGTATGCATATGTAAATCTGAAACTGTTTTTGAAAAAAGGATGTTTTCTAAATTTTATAATAATAAGTTAGCTTTCATTGAAAATTTTGTTAATTAACTTTAAATACTTGATCTTTAAACTTTAATACTTATTTTTGTATTTGCACTAAGTCTTTTACTGTAAAACAAATAATACCTTTTTGGTTTTGACAAAAAATAAAAATAAGAAAAATGAAAGAAAAGATTGCTAATACAAAAAAAACCCAACTTTTATAGCAATAACTGGTCCAATAAAAATCTTTGATCTTTTTCAACATTTCTTAAAATTAGCAAATAATTTAGATGCATGCATCATTTCTGAAAATGTTAATATTCATGTAAAAGCACAGCATGACCAAAATTTTAGTACTTGATTTTTATATATACACAGCAAATAAAATTCAATATGACTGATATGAAAAGTATAAACATCCTTATGCATTAGATCACTATATTTAATATTATTTGCAGTTTCATAAATCTAACTCTAAAGCATGCCAGAATGGTTACATCTTAAGAGATAGAACTGCTATGAAATTGTGGGCAGAACAAAGACATATTTTTAACATTTTCTTAGATCCTTTAATCAGACTACGTAAAAACTGTCTTATTGCATTTTAATTTTGAAGTTTAGTAAAGGTATTTTTTTTTATGGTTTAACAATTTAATAAAAGCCCACTTTTAAGGTATAATGCTTTGATAGAGTAAATATAATTGGCCTAATGTATATAATATTATATGCATTTTTGAAAGTATTATGAAAATACTTTCAGGAATTTGCCGACATCTACTCATTTTAGCAAATTCCACAATTTCCCTTCAAATTTTTAAAATCATGTAATGCATACTAAAAATATTATATTCTTCATATATGAAACCAAATGGAATTGTAAAAAAAGATTAGCTGAAAATTACCAAGAATAATGATATAATAAGTTACAACAACAAGTTTTTCAGCAATAAGTATACAAACTGTCAGCTTACAAATTAATAAAATAACATAGTCTGTAAAGAAATGTCAGTTATAAGGACACTTATTATATAAAACATGAAAAAATGTTAAAAATACACTAAAACACTTTGAAGATCAGATTTTTTCAGTTAAGTTATGAATATATAAGAATTTTGGATGAAATGCAAACCTTGCAGATTTGTCAAACTGTCCAGAGAAGTGGGTATATTTGATAAACTTCTTTGTGTGTTAGCCATATGTAAGGTTTGCAGTGCCACAAGTGCTGGTAATTGCCTGCAAAAATAAATTATTAATATGAGAAAGAAAAAAAAAAGTTTTGAAATGACAGCTAAAACAATACTAATTATTGAAATTTTTTTCCGTGTAATGTAAAAATATTAGATTTAATAGCAATAATAATAGTTAAAATAATTTAAGATAGTATAAATTATGAAGGAAATCACCAAATAAGATCAATATAATGGAGAAAAATTAATGAGATTTTATTCGTAAGTTATTTAATATAAAATTTTTATAATCACAGTCATTTAAACCCTTAAATGAGGACAATGTACAGATATACATTCTATGATTTATTTATGTAGTTTTCCTTCATTAAGTTAATAATTAATTTTCATAACCAATACTCATACAAATGAGTATTGCGTAAGAAAATTCAAATTATTGTGCACTAAAAATAGAATAAAACTATAAAAACTGGATTAACATAATCCAGCAAAAACTGATCAGATACTGCAATTAAAAAGAGGATTAATATTGATAGCTTATCAAGTTCAAAAATAATTTTATTTCAATGAAATTTTATTAAAATTTAAATGCAAAGAGAAATTAATTTATATTTACCGTAGCTGGTTATGACCCAAAGGATTATTATTTAGCTTCAAAGTTTGTAAATTTACTAGTCTCCTCATCTGAGGTGGGAGAGATTCTAAAAAGAAGGCATAATATAAAAAAGATGCATATAATATTTGATGTTTTAACAATAATTCAAAAATTGAATAATTCAGATTAGTTAAATCAATGTTAATTTATAAAAAAAAGCAATAAAGATGAAAAATTAAGCATCAAAATTTTAATGATGTCTCTGATTTACTAAGCAGAGTAATCTTTCAAAATTATTTGATTTAAAAGAATAATAAGATATAATTAATTTCTTAAAATTATCATAAAATAAAATCACATGACAGTTTACATTAGCTGAAAATCAGTCATTAAGAAATGTGTGGAAAAGTAATATTTAAATGCTATAGGAAGTCAATCAGAAACATACTACAAAAAATACATTAAAACTATAAATTAAAAATAAGCAAGATATTTTTTATAAGAGCACAAAATACAGCAGCCACAAATGAAAAGAGCTAACTTCAATTAAGAAAAAATAATTTCTGTAGTTTTTTAATCCCAAAAATTAGAAATCAAAACTCCCAAAATTACAGAAACGAAAAATCAAAATTAAAGATTTTATTTTATAGAATCTATTTAATGTCAAAAATAATTTTCAACAAAGATAATTCAGATAAATTAGATAGATATTCAGAGAGAATGTGAATTAGAAATAATTTACAATAAATGACTAATTATTTATAATGCTCGATTAATAATTCAAACCAAGATTTTAATTCCCCTAAATACTGATGATTAAATGACTAGGCACATGAATAAAAAAAAAATTAATATTACTTCCAAAACCTCTTTGAAAAATATTTGAAATCTACTCAATTTGAATGAATCATTTGTTCTTATTGCAATAAAAGTCTAGTCCTTATGATTAGAATACTAAAAACAACTATCTCTAATTTCAAATTTAAGGAATATTCTAATAAATATATTTTTTCATTTCCATTAGGATTAGAAAAATTATACTTGAAAAACATACTTTTAATTTAAAGTCAATTGAGTTCTGTATGATTCGTAGTACATAGCTGAATTAAGGTTCATATCTCATACTTTTTTAAGATACAGATTCTAGTTCCCATAGACTGATATGTATATGGTATAATTTGATTTATGCATTGATTATCACCATAAGAAGAAATAATATATCTAGAATTGATTTATAATAATTTTTTTAAATACAAAGCATGTGCATATATAAATAAAAAGACTCACCAAGTTTATTGTCACTTAAATCTAAGTGAAGTAAATCTGTTAGATTGACAAAAAGCTGACTAGGTATGTTTTCAATTCTGAAAGGAATTAAGATAAGATGACACAAGAAACTATAAATATGGCAATCTTTATTTTTGAAAAATAAGCTTGAATTAATTTATATAGTGATAGGTAAATTCTTGTAAACATTTATAAAAATCAGACAGCTTCAGTTCATATAAAGAAAATACTTACGCATTAAAACTTAAATTTAAAACTAGAAGACCCTTTGCATGTTCCAAATCTCGAGGAACTTCTCTTAGACAATTATGACTAAAATCCTAAAATAATATTAAAATAATTTTAGTTTAATGACAGATAATTTAAGCTTAATATTAGGAATTTTCAAAAACACATTTTAAAATGAACAATAATAAAAATAAAAAAGCAAAAGTATTACCACAACAGATAAATCTTCTAGCTCAAAAACATCAACTGGGATACCAGAATTTTTTAACTTATTATAACGACAATTAACATATCGAAGGCAAGGTAATGTCGATACTTCTCCATGAATAGTTACCAGATTATTGCGTACTAAGGATAAGACTTCCTATGGGAGAAAAAAAAGTAATGTTTTAATACAGCAGATATATAATAAAATAGTAATGCTTCAATGCGGTAATTAAAACAATTCACCATAAAATATTACTTATAGCATTTGCTAAATCAAATAAAAATTTACTTTATATATAAACACTTCAAAACCATTTTTTAAATAATAGGATAAAATACCCCACCCCTAAATATAGGAATAAATAATAATCTTTATTTTTACATTTTAAATCAGTTTTCCCCATAGAGCTGGGATACTGATAGAGGGCGTGCAAACCTACTTTCGTGTAGGACAAGATAAAAACACGTGACTTTGGGACAGAATTTGTGTTAGCTGTAACCACATTCTCCGTTCCCCATTATATTTCAATGGCAGATTTTTCCCCGCTTTTAACTGTTGGAATTTAAAACTTATTTAAGCCATGGTTACCTATTGCTGTGCAATCGGATGCAAAGAAAAAGCTTCTAAGGATAGTGCTTTATCATTTCATAGGTATTTACAGTCAACATATTCTGTTTATATCCATTTTAAGTCAATTTAAAATTTCTTAACATCGATCACTCAGTGATTTTGGTGTTATAACTCAATAATATTTCATAGTTTGGCTTAGTTATTGTATTGAATTTATTTAACATGTTACTAAGCTTCGTTGAAACTGATGTAACTGCATTATATTTTGCTACTTGCTTTATTTTAATCTCGAATGTGTTGCAAGCGCTTGGCTAGAAGCTTGGCGGGAGTTTTTCTCGCCAATACAAGTGTTTACATAAACATTATTGACCGATTAGTAATTGTCAGTTTATTTTAATGCAAATAAAGTTCTTTAAAATTTCTAATATGTTGTTTCTTTTTAACCACAATTATCGTATTATATCGTGAACAATATTAAATACAATCTAAATTTTGCAAAACATTTTTTTATGGCATATTTACCTTATGGAACAATTTTCCTTAATAATGCTTTATTAATAAAAGCGTACAATAAAATCTCAATATTTAATTACAAATATAAATTAATAATTAAAATATTTGTAATTTTTATCATTTTTTGTTGTTGTTTTGGTGATTTTAATAAGCACTAGTTTAACTGTTAATATTCATTTTGTAAAAAATGTTCAATATTTATAATTTATATTGCAAATATGAATAAAAACATTTTTTAAACAATTTTTTAAAAAAAAAGACTTGCGTCACTTTAATAATCCGTTTTTAAAAAGCTGTTTTTTATCTGTTTGAGAGAATGATAGAAAGAATTTGAGCATCTAATGTAAAATCTTGAAATGTTTTTAGGCAAAGAAAAGAAATAAAATGTTTATTTAAAGAAGAAAAATAATCACTTTTAATTATTGCACAAAAACAAAGTAAAAAATCTAAATATAATTTAACTCGAATACTTGTGTAAAATATATTTATATATATATATAACATAAACTGTTTAGGAAATGAAATAGGATTTTTTTTATAGGATTTCCTGTCGGTTTAACCGGAAATGAAAACCGACTGGACCCATAGCCGGGAAGCTAAATGTTGCGATGCAGTTTTTGAGTATGCCAACATTTGCGATATGGCGCCAAAAAGGTGTTCTTACTCCCAGATTTTTCTAAAGTCACATGACTCATGTTGGGTACACTTTTTGAGACAGAAAACAAGCTACTAGCTCCCTCCATTTATATATCAGCTCTATGGTTTTCCCAAACTCTTTCATTTATTTTTTAACTTTCAATAACAGTGGAAAAAATATTCTAAAGCTATATCTATCCCTCTAGAATATTATAATGGAAATTCAAAAATAATAACTTTAACAAAAAAACTTCAATGACATTCTTTTGAAGAAAATTCCAAATTTTTGTTTCTTTTATCAATCATTCTTAAGACATATTACATCATGAGACATTATGCATGCATATTTTCTGATAAAGGGCCCATTTGTTTTGTTTTACTTAAATTGTAGATTTTATAAAATTAGCTAAATTTGAGAATCATTTATTTTCATGATTTATTACCTTATAAAGGCAAATTTAGATGCTGACAAATATGACTTTTTCATAACTATAAAAAAGTTAATACTGCCTGAGCCTGCAATGCATTATAAAAGCAAGAAAAAGGAAGCTGAAAGAGTTCTCAGGATCATTAGTGACAATGGCTGAACTCCTTCCATATGCAATATGAAGGCAACTTGACCTCACAACAATGCTACTATCCAGGGAAATGAGATCCTATTTACTTATCTTGTAGTTTTTCATCCACATATTAATAATAACTCCCCTTCTTACGAAGGATATTTGTTTGTTTTTTCCTAATACATATAAACTTCATGAACTTACAAAAACGAATTCTTTTATTTTTCAGAAGGTATACAGACCACAATGGATCAGTGCATTAAATAACCCTTTATTTATTTATTTGTTAACTAGTTTCATATATCTTTCTTTCTTTCTCCTTTTAAAATGTGTCAAATATTTGAATTATTTACAGAATTAGTGTAAATGTATTTAAAATGATTTTACATCCTCATTATATTATACCATCAGCAAAAATTTTCTAGACAGAACACAGGAACAAAAATGATTAGTTATTCATAAATCTATAAAAAATTAAATTTCTTTTTTTTATGGAAAAAAAAATTGCAAAAATTCTATAAAATGAAAAAAAAGTAGGTATTTTAAATTTCAATCTACTTTTTTTTTTACCATCTTTCATGAATTTTCTATTTGAAAACGATTAATTAATTAGTTTAGTCAGAAATCCAGATATAACAAACCTTTAACTCTTTTACAAGTGCAAATTCAGCACTTGTAAAAGAGCTCTTATCAATTTTTAACTAACTTACACTTTAAAAATAATTTTCTAAACACTTGAACTTCGGCCTTACTATAACATTATTATCTAAATTGTGTTGGCTAATTAACTTCATCTTGGTATAAAAATGCTAAGTCAAAAAAAAAAATTCTTTTCTGAAATTGTATGAACTCAGAATTTTTTCTTGGATTCACTTTTTGTTGCTTTCTACCATCCTATTCACTCTATTATATTGCTCTTGCCATGTCTTGGTCAAGAAAATCAAGCAGATTTTTTTTAATAAGGAAGAATAAAAATCATTCACAAACTCCCTTATGTCTCAGATATTTATTATTTATCAAATACAAACATAAGAATAAAATACTGATTTCAGTCTTCTTTATGCAAGACACAGGAAGGAACTGAAAACATTTCTATATTTTTTTATAAAATTAAGTACAATCCCAATATCAAGAAATGAAAATAATTTTATACTCGACATTTAAATATTCTTTGCTCTTATTCAGTTTTTACATTTCTCTATATAATTTTAAATATCTTCCACAATATAGATTTCAGTTGAATTACAATATAGTTAATATAGAAGGAAATGTCTGTTGTTTATAATTATGGTAAATCCATAGTTCTTTTACAGATTATAATTGCAGTATATACATAAATATCTACATCTATGCTTAAAATAAAACTGAATGTGTGTTTGTTGGTGATCTATGGGTCAGATCGTTTGACCAAAGCTACAAAATTTGGCACATATATGCTTTGGATGTTAAGAATATGCACCTATGGAAATTAAAAAATATATCTGTTAATTTAAAACTACGCGAAACACTTTATATTTCATTATAATAAATTCCAAAAATTTTATCACACCAAAATGACTTTTACATGAAATTAAATTTTAAAAATAAACTGTTTAAAGATACTTTTGAAAGTAATGCAACAAACTGATTTTTCTGACATAGTAATAATTTTTGTTGAATAATTCTTTGAAAAATTATGAAAACTACTATACATTGCACTCAAGACATCAATGCCAAATTACTTTGTTTTCAGCACTGAAATAATAAAAAAATGCTTTTTTCAGTAATCAATATTTTTAAATTAACCATATTTTAATTATTTTCCCTTTAATTTAAAATGTTTATGTGAGCTCTCATAAAATCAAAGAGAGAAGCATAGTGCAACAAACAGAATGGTTTAAGGCATAAAATTTAGCATACGTGAATTATATGATAATCAAAATATGAAAATCTGTGGCTTAAAAATATTTTGCCAAAGAAGCTATTATAAGACCAAGTTACATAAAACCTTTAATAGAAAATTTTTCAAGCATTAAAACTGTTTTGTCGCCAAAGGCAGCTCTCTAAATTATCCTCTCTAAATTAATTATTTTGTTACTTACAAGCTTTTGAAGGTTTCCTAATTCATCAGGAATCCAATCAATTTTTGTTTTATTCAATTTTAGCCATCTTAATCCAGTCATCTCAGCTACAGCTTTCGGAAAATAATCTTCCTATAATAATGCAAGTATCAAACAGTCACTACTTGGAAATTGGCAATTTTTTAAAAACAAAAATTTATAACTTATGACAAAGATAAAAAAAATAAAAGAAAGAGAGAGAAATTTATTCTAAATGATAAATTACCATAAAAATAAATAATATCAATAATAATAATTTGTGTTCATAGAATTCATATGTCCATATAAGTATTCATTAAAATATTATCATGTTAAAAAAAATCTAAAAACAGTTCTGTATGAATTTTACAGTCCTGGTAATCAATAAAACATTGCATGATACCTTAATTCTTGAGGAAAAAAGGCTGCTAAATTCTAATGAAACTACCTACTTAATTTTTTTTTTAAATACTTAAGTCAGAAAGCAAATATTTAAATACATTTAACTTTATACCAGATTGAATTTCTCATGGAATTCATCTATCAATTATTGTGAAGTATTCCAAATATTTTTAAAAAAATTAAGTCTGTAAGTGATGAGAGCAAAAAGCAAAAATTTAAAACACAATTCCGAAAGTAGTTGCATTGATACAACTACTTTCTTGAAGTATTTTTTAAATAACAAAATTTATTTCATACGAAAATTATGTCTAAATATTCTTAAATTTAATTTAATGTATTAAAAAAATCCATGCTAAATAATATGAATATTTATGAGTAATAAATAAACAATTTATCCATTAAACTTCTCTTTTAATGCATAGATAATCAATGACAGATCATGAAACGTACTGCTTTGGTTTATTTTTTTAAATACGGCTTTGAAAAATTGTATACCTATGTTAGCAGTGTAATCAAGTTGATCACTTTTGAATAAAATTCTCATGAATGTGTACGATAAAAAAAAAAGTGTTCCAACAATTTTTCAAAGGTAGAATTGCAAAAAAAAAAAAAAAAAAAAAAAATTATGCATATGTAGAGCCTATTGAAGAGATATCCAAAAATGGTTATGAACCAATTTTTAAATCAAAGAAATGTGTAAATAAAATCGACTTTCTGAATATTCAGTGAATAGTAAAGATTTTATAGTTAATTTTCTGACATGGTGTTATCCATACCTGAAAGTCATTTCCTGTAAAATCAATACCTCTTACAAACGGCAAAACACCTGTGACAGCCATTTCAATAAAAATTTAAATGTTCCAAAATTGCAGAGAAAACAAAACAAAATTTACTGCGTTACAGTTACAGTACAGTCTGAAAATATGTGTGGAAACTGAAAATTCTTTGCAATTTTGAATTGAAGTCAAAGTATAGTTTAAAAAAAGATTAGAATTTGAGATTAGTAGTGAGTACAAGAAATAAAGTTTCACTGTTTCCTTTCTTGAGTTTTCTCTAAGTATTCTTTTTAAAGTTATTACAATTTAAATTTTTTTTTTAAAAATTTCATCACTACACTTCAATATGATACAGTATTATTGTAAAAATTATTATTAATAAGTTAAAAGAATGAAACTGCGCTAAATATTCAGAAGTCTTCATACCAAAAGAATTTTAGGAAGTGTTAATTATTTGAATAGCAGAAAAGAATTTATTAATTTAGAGGCAAATGTCATTGTCTAGTGGCGAAATTTTGAACTACAATAAACGTGAACATCTTTAAGATTTCTGTTTGGCAATACAAAAGAATGTTGTTATTCTTAAAAGAAAACTGAAAGATTTATGAAACGGAGTGTATACGTGACATGTTTAGTATTTTAAATGTTCTTTATATAGATCGTTTCTCATTTATTGTGTATGTTCCACTTGAATAACTTATTTTTATAGAAAGGTTAACAATTTATAAGCATGAAAATGGGAGAAGATACTCCTGTTTCAGCACTTGTGCTGCCGATACTTGTTGGGCCTATCCTTGAGAAGGTAACATTTTCAATCATGCAATCCTCTTGTTTTATTTTACAAAATATTGCTTTTTGCTAAAATATTTCAATTTTTTTATAGCACAGTCTTAAATGCCGAGAAATATATCATTCACATTACAGATATTATAATTTCTTAATTTTTTTTTTCTAATTTTCAAAATGAAACTAATGATGCTTGTCAAACAAAAAAAAAGCATAAGGATTTTCACATATTCCATTTATAGAGAATGCTTGTTGACTCGTATATGTGCGATGTAATTAGTATGACTAATGAACTTTCTATTCTTTTTTATAGAATATATCTAATATGCTTAACATAATGACGAAACATTGCCCTAATTTTTGGTGAATACGAAATTATTTATTTGATAATCAATAATTTCGAGTCTTTGCATGTCTTATATTAGCAATTCTTTAAATGATTATTGTAATTTACTAATTACCCACTTTTTCTGACGGCTACTTCCTTTATCATTCAATCTTTAAATTGATTAATTTATGTATAGTTTTCAAAAATGGTTAAAAAGCAAATATATTAACATTCTTATAAAGATATTGCGATTAACATTCTTATTATTATATATAACATTCTTATAAGGATACATTCTTATAAATATATTAACATTCTTATAAAGATACAGCAATATATTTAAAGATATTGCTGTATTTGGAAGTAATACTTTATTATTCCTTTTTTACATTTGATTCAAATATTTGAAAAAAATTTTAAATCCTGGTTATTAATGAGTTTAAATTACAATACATTGATAAACTAGATGTACTAATTCTTAACTTTCAGGAGAAATATTTTAAATGCCATATTTCATTATCCGTCTGTTTAACACTATCCTTTAAATATATTTGCTGATGATTATTTAATGTAAACTTTAAGACATATTTCTTGAAATAGTGATACTATATTTGTACTCTCATTTCAAGAACTAGAATCTTTGCATCAATATAAAGGGGAGAATGAAAATTTTGTGTTATTAATTAAAATTCATGTTAGTAACATAGTTGCATTGTGATGAAAAACGATATTTAAAATGAGAAAGGGAGGCTGGAAGCACGAATAAGTGAATTAGAATCTCATGAATAGAAGTTCCTTATTTAGTTTTCACTTCAGCAGAAAGGATGAAAATTACCCATAATAAATTCATAAGGTAAATAAAAGCTGAAGCTTGGAATATATATTTCAATTGTTTCAAACACAAAGTTCCTGAAGAATTTTGGGTAGGAATATTATTAAAATTTATAAACATTGAATGTTCTTCTCTACTTTAAAGAAGAAATTTTAAAGATTATGTTAAAATAAAAAGTTTTGATTTTAAAAACTTTTAACTGGTAGTTTGTCTGTAAAACTTAAAACATGAAAGAAAAGATGGTTAAAGTGTAGCACGGTGTGCCCCCGAGTTTATAGCCAATATGGCAACCCAACGGAACTTTCTAACAGTAACCCTAATTCTGTTTTGTTTACTAGTTTTTACAATAGTTGAGTTGTTCAGGTACTACAACTGTTTTATAATAAATTTAATATTTAAAATATCGATTTCAGATGATTTAAATTTTGCTTATTATTTTAATTTTAAATTTATTATACAAAGAAAGTTTAGAATAAAATTAATATTAATTAAAATAACATTTATTTCATTTTTTTTTTGTGTTAATATTTACAAAAAAAAATTTTTTGTATTCACACTTTTAATTATCACTATGCGAATTCGCAAATTGTCTGCGTTTTCGTATTAAAAGAAGTCTGCCATGGAATTATTCGCAGTTCTCATAATTCTTTTGGTGCTCCAACGTTTGGTTCCCTCGAAATATTATTATGTCTGGAGTGGATGAATGTTTGGTAGTTGGGATGCTAGGCACTATTTCGAACCTGCTGAATGGATGAAGGGTGATTGGAATATTTTTTTAATGAATTGATGAGGCTTGGAAAGAATGCTTTGAGTGTTATGAAGTGTTAAGTGTTTATGAAAAGATTAAATAAAGCAAGTAAGTACATTAAATATTAAAAATTCTGTATAATATTCGTTCCTATAACATCATTTATTCTTTCTTGGAATATTATTATGCACTATTCCTTAATCCACACCGTCCATCTGTTCAATGTGCTAGCGAAGCTACTGCATTCCCGCTCCGTATGAAAGCGAAGCCCTATGATGTTTTTTTAAAGTTAAAATATACTGCCCGGAAGGCACTAGGCAGTATTAAACAAATAATTATAATTAGTTAAACATTCTAAATAAAAAGGCGGGAAATGGCAACCGTAACTGTTCTGTGGAACAGTTTGTTTATTTTGTCCGCCATCTTTGTTGGCGACTTGGCATCCTTGGCGCAGCAAGGGGCACACTATTCTACATTTTTACCGAAAAGATGTTTAGAAAAAATTCATATCCATTTTTGCTTCTAATGTCACTTTTATATAGAAATATTGATTCAAATTTCATGAAATCTGTGTGAGTTCCTCTAAAGAAACAATAATTTTTAATAAATTATTTCAATCATTAGACAATGAAACTGCTTCTTGTAATGCCATATGTTAAAGAAAGAAAAAATGGCTTTTGAGATGTAGCAAAAGAAAATGGTATATACCTTTGAGGACGGAAAAGAGAATGTTTTGCAACTTTCAAAATTATCTCAAATGTGCAGCTGTTTTATCAACCTAAATCCTATTTACCATAGAAGATAAATTTAAAAGTTGGACAATGGCATCTTAAAATTTAAAAAAAAACTGATGAGTTTATTTACTTTATACAAACCTCAAGATTATGGAAATAACAAAAAGTATTCTCATTCAACATGGAAGCTTTCCTACAAACCTAAATAAATGAAAGAAAATGATCTATTCATGGATGACTTTTTTAGTCACAAACACATTAAATATTCTAATTGCCTGCAATGCAATTTATATTTCATAAGAATAGGCTAAATCATCTGGAATTAACACATGTGTTAATATATTAAGCACATATAGTAGGGGAAGTGGGAGGAAGCTCATGAAAGTTATAATTTGACTTCATGTGATATCTTGGCAAAATGCCCTAAGATTACCAGCTGAGAAATCTTGAAAGGCAGGTAGAATTATATCTGCCTTTAGGTCTGACTTTGGCATTCTAAATGTGGATGCTGATGTCATCTACTAAATCTTGTTCAACAAGAAAGCATTAATATCAGGGTTGCCGCACCACCCAAAAAATGTAGGGATTTTCAAAATGTTTCTTAAAGTAGGAAAATGCAAGGAATTTTTTCTTAGTCATTTTTCCTGATTTAAAAAGTGCAGATTTCTAAAGATTACAAGAATAAAAGATCGTAATCATTGCTCTAAAAAATGAAACAATACCATTTGTGATTATGTAATGTGGAACTCCACCTTTTCTACTTCCCCCCTCCCTTTTTTAATATATTAATCCATCCAGTTTCATTTTTCCATTAGATTCTGAAATTGCAGCTATTGAGCATGTGCAAGATAAGATTAGAATTTATTGCTCTTCCAGGAATAGCAACATTCAATCTATGAATGAATCACTGTGAAACTTAGTCATTCAGGCATGAATTTATTGAATGGTTTGTTTATCATTTGAAGAATTGTGAGCTTGTTCTAAGTAGATTGGAGAATTTAGTTAAACAATGGTCAGCTCAAAATTTGTATTTAATATGAATTGGATGGATGAAAAAAATCAATCCCAATCTTGCTGAAAAGATTTGAGTTTTTCAAAATTCATTTGTTACATATTGCTGTATTTGTAAGAAAATAATAAGCCTATATAATAATATAGGGGAAAAGGGCAATTAATGAATCATGCCAAAAAAGAGCAATGAAATTACGTATCAATCCAAAAAAATCATATTATTAGATTTTGTATCTGAAGTTATAAAGGAGAAGATGATTAGTTAAGTACGAAAACAACAAATTTAATTTTCTAAAATGAACCTGTTTTGAACTTTTTAGATCAAGAACAGTAATTTGAATTTGAATTTTTATGAGTATTAAAACATGTTACATTACATTTACCCTTTAATGCAATCATTTATAAATGAGAAATATTTTCACTTATATTGCTTTGTTTAATAATTATTAAATTACTCATATCATAACAAATTTTTTTGTTTCGTTTCACTTGAATCCTTAATTTTATGTGACTTACAATTAAAGAGTGTAAGAGGTAATATATCCCCTTCCTCTTTGGGTAATAAATGAAGAGAAATTCTGTTTTTTTTATGTAAATAAAATTCTTTTAACATGCTTTTATTTCAAATTATGGTATTGTTGCTGCATTTCCTTTCTTTTTCTAAAAATTAAAATTATGTGCTCCTCATGTGTTAGTTTTTGGAGTATGTGTTGGTGGAATTGTGCCAATACGTAGGTTGAATTCCGCCAAGGATCGAACCTGCGATGTTCGGATTTGAAGTCCAGTAACTTATCCACTATACAAAAATGGCCACCAATGTTTAGTGATAGTTACTGGCTTATTAAGATGTCACCACAAGTTATTATATTGAGTTATAATTAGTGCATGAGTGCAAGTTTTGCATTTCCTCGTACCTTGAATATATGAATAGGGAAAACACAGAAATTTTTTTCCTCCGGATTTGACCAGACCCTATAATATGATCTTTGTTTGTTGGATCAGTATTCACATTTGTTTAAATCAGTATAATTTACGTGCTTACTTGTGAAATCTACTTGCGATGCCTTGAAATATTGAGAGGCCACTAAACAAGTTTTAATAACTTTTGAGAAGAAAAGTCTAATGTGTAATTATTCAACAAAAGAACTATATCAAAAAACTTTGTCCGTTGGCTTTCAAGTATATTTATTTATCACAGACTTTCTCAACATATGTTCACTTGACAACACACAGAAAAAGTTTTGAAGCATGATTCATCCCATTCTTTCTTTGTCAATTTACCTGATAGAAGAAAAAATAGGTTTGTGTGAATACAATCAAAATTTGCAAACAAAAACAAATATAACTGTTCTTATTTTTGAAAATGAAGAAAAATTTGTGGAAGTAATAATATCTCCAAAAAAAGGTTCAGTACCTTAAAAGACTATTTGAGAAATGAAAGTTAAATAATTTAATACAGTTTTTTTTTTTTTTTTTTTTTTTTTTTTTTTTTAAAGAAAGCTTAGTGAGCATCATAGATTGTTTAGTTGTAAATTAAATGGTGGAAAGTTGAAGTACATAAAATTAATACGATCATAATGTGGAAAGAAAGAACCTCTAAATATGGAGAATTCTTTAAAAAAAAATTGAAGAGTTATTAGGTCTAGATTTAATATTTAATGTGGATACAACTCTTTCAACAGTCTTTGATGGAAGAAAAGTAGAATTGTATGAAGATACATCAACTAGCAAATCTTAAACATTGTTGCAAAATCCAATGATTTTTATATGGAGGATGCAGTGATGTATATTATTGAAAGAGTTAATTATAACTTTGGATTTGTTTAACAGATGCTATGTATCTCCAATCTATTTTAAAATGAGTATTCTGAATTTTAAGGAATCTTATTTCTGAAATTTTTATGTATATATATATATATATAATATTTTTTTAATATATTTTTTTCAGTTAGAGAGAAAGGACCTTGCTGCAGCACAGACATTAAAATCTGCTGTTTCCAAAGTAAGTTATTGTTTAATTGACTTTATTGAGTACTAAATGGACTATTAGCAAAGGTTGTATAATATAATAATAATTAAATCAATAATTTTTTACTTTTGTTTTAAAAGTAGGACATTAGACTTTTACTCATATACCTGTATACATTGTTACAAAATATGTGATGTCATCATTTCAGCTTATCAATATAGCACCCTTTTATAAAAATTTTCCTGTAATTTTAGTAGCACTTTAATGAGCTTGAATTTGAAAATGTAGTGTTTGATTGTAGTGGAATCTTAACAACAGCAATGTACTCTCTTTTAAACTGGCTTTTCCAAACATCAGAACTTTATTTTTAAAAAAAAAAAAAAAAAAAAAAAAAAAAAAATCCCTTTTCATATTATAGCAATAGCAAAACTCTCAAATATTTTATGTTTTTTTTTTTTTAAATACCATATGGTTAGGAAATGTTTAGTGCAAGCTTTATTCGTAGAAAGTGGTGAAAATTAATAATCTCCCAAGAGATATAATAATAAGACTTGTATTTACTTTTTTTGGAATCTTCTAAATGTTAATTTATGTACAGCATTTATTTATATGAATACTGAAAAAGTATTAAATTATTAATTTCAAATTGAATATGA
This sequence comes from Argiope trifasciata, assembly GCA_026543055.1. Lineage (NCBI taxonomy): Eukaryota > Metazoa > Arthropoda > Arachnida > Araneae > Araneidae > Argiope > Argiope trifasciata. Next base: position 532,144 of record JAPMOQ010044256.1, read on the forward strand.
TTGTTCAGATTTCAACATTTCTCTTCAAATTTTTCTAGATAAATAGGTGAACAGTTAATATATTAAAAAGTATTGCACTTTCTTTTTATAGAAAGTTTCATTGATTTGATAAAACTATAGAAAATTTCATTGATTGGAATAAAACTTTTTTTTAAAAAAGCATGCTGCCTTATATATATATATACTTTAAAAATCAGATTTTAATTTCACATTTGTACTTTTATTTCATCAACAAATTTATATTTTATATGCAAATATAGGTATTTCTCTTGCAAAAAATATTCTGAAATTTGAATATTATATATCTTATTTGGAAAAAAAAAAATATATTAAATACAATGAAATAATAAATTCTATGTAGGTTGAAAATACCCATCCAGGTTTCCTGTATGATTTAGTAATGGGTTTAGTAAAGCAAGCAGATCTGTCTGTGAACATGGCTGAAAGCTTACTAAAGTTACAAGGCTCTGTTCCTGATTGTGAAGGTAATTATTAAAGAAAGTCTTTATAGTGGATATTTTATTAACATTTCTCTGAAATCTTCTATATGTAAATTTTTTTGGGTGGGAGGGAGAGTGTATCTTTTAAAATGTTGATTATAGTTGATTAAAACAATATAATATTCTAGAAAAAGGTTCTTGAATATTTCTCTTCTTACATTGTTTCAACATTTTCAAAGCCAATTTCTTCTTTATGTTAATTTTTTTATACAATTTTTTCCAATATATAATGAGAGGAGGATTTTTCTTTCACTTTTTCAATTCTTTGAATTATTAGACTCTTTTGAATATGGAATTTTCTCCAAAAATTGTAACATTTAATACTTGTGTAATACTTGCATACCAAGGATTGATCATCAAAAAATTCGTGTTTATTTTAACTAACAATTAGTACCCCAAATATATCACAAAATATTTCTCATGTTATTCTGCTGACTAGGTAAGCCAGTGGCCTGGCTATATGGTTAAAACAAAATTTGTGTAACGACATACAATTAATACTCGGTGCCTAAAATTTTTGTTAAAAAAGATAGTAATCAAGTTTTCTTATTGCTATGTAAATCATATTTAGAAAATTTTATATTATAAATTTCTTTTAATGAATATTTATATACCGAAGAGCCACTACATTATGATCACCCTCCATCTATGAGAATGGGCTCGCCCAGGAGCAGAACCACTGCGCGTGCATGATTGATATTGGAGTATATAAATCGGATATACAGTGTCTTTCTAAACATAGTGCAATTAGCGACATAATGGGAAAAGCAGTGGATTTATCAGACTTTGATAAAGGTCAAATCGTTATGGCTCGGCGACTTGGAACATCAATATCAGAAACGGCACGTTTAGGGGCCTGTTCACGTGCAGTTGTTGTGAGCACATATCAAAGGTGGTGCAGGGATGGTGAAACGGCAAGTCGCCAGCCAAAAATGTGTCGTCCATGGGGCATTGATTCCAGAGGAGAGCGGAGATTGCTACGCATTGTTCACCATGACCGAAGGGCTACAACAGCCGAAATCACCACCAGCTACAACAGTGGTGACCCAGGCAGTGTTTCTCAACACACTGTGCCGGGTACATTACTGCATAAGGGCCTACGCTGCTGGAGGTCGAAGCATGTTCCTGCACTAATGGAACGTCATCGCCACATGCATCTGCTATGGGCCAAGAAACATCAAGATTGGACACCAGAGGAATGGAAGAAAGTTGCATGGTCCGACGAATCACGTTTTCTGGTCCATCACCTCGATGGGCATGTGAGAATACGCCGATTTCCAAATGAATTCCTTGCTCCCTGATGCACCGTTAGACAGAGACAAGCCGGTGGGGTGGGGGTGGGGAGTATTATGGTGTGGTCAATGTTTTCATGGAGCACATTAGGTCCCATAATCCCCATAGAACAATCCTTGACTTCTGGAAGGTATGTGAACATGGTTGCAGACCAGGTTCACCCATTCATGGCAACAGTGTTTCCTGCGGGGGAGGGCGTGTACCAACAGGATAATGCACCATGTCATAAGGGTCGAATCATCATGGATTAGTTCGAGGAACATTCCAGTGACTTTCAAGTCATATCTTGGCCCCCAAACTCACCTGACATTAATCCATTGAGAATTTGTGGTCCTACTTGGAAAACCAAATTCGTGCTGCCACGCTACCCCCTCGCAATGTGAGGGAATTGCAGGACCAATTGGTGAGCGCTTGGTACCAGATACCTCAGACTACCTATCAGCTCCTTGTGGAATCAATGCCACGGCGGGTGTGAGGAGTTTTGAGGGCTAAAGGTGGTCCTACATGTTATTAGTAGGGTGGTCATAATGTAATGGCTCTTCGGTGTATATATATATTACGAAGAAAAGGTAAATTTTTCATTTCTTTCTATCTTTTAAGAATATATTTATTACTGATTTAATACTTTTATTTAATTCATTATGTTTTTAAAGAAAACATCATTGGGTTGATTTACTTGTAAAGGTCATTGGTTAAAAAATATATTGAATAAGAATTTACATAATTTTGAAATAAAATACATTTATGCAATGTTTTTTTTTCCCTCATTACTTTTCTCCTGAAAGTTATTTTATATTGTGCAGATGATGATGATTTATTTCAATGAATATGATTTTGTATCATTCAAATAATATTTTTATAAAAATACTTTTTTTTTTCTTTGCATTTTTTAAATAAAAACAATTGTTCAAAAATCTCTTTGCTCAATTTTTTACTCGGGATTAATTTAATAAAGAAAAATATTAAAATAATATATATCAATATTAGTGTTTGTAGAATTTCTTCCCCAGATTTTTTCCCCCTTTTCCTTTTCTTATTCACTCCAAGTATAATTTTTGTTGTTGCATTTCTATAACTGTTGCATATAATGAATATTTTTTTATTGAAAGCTTTAATCATAGTTTTGTAAAATGTTATTTGTATTTAATCCAATTGAATATGTATGTTTTTAATTATAATTGTATTTTTATTAATATTAGAATATAAATCTAACCGTCATGAAGATGCTTTCCAAGAACTAAATAAAAAGTCTTCATCCTTAAAAAGAATTCTAAGTCGCATCCCTGATGAAATAAATGACAGAAAAACTTTCTTAGAAACAATCAAGTAAGCTTTATACACATTTTTAATTTAAACATTGTGTGCTTTTTCTATCAGTACTTCTTTTGATTGCAATCACTATATAACTGTTTAAAATGTAGTTTAATTAAAATATCGCTTTCATAAATTTGCCTGTTCATGTAAATATATAAATGTTCATTGTAGTTTTTTTTCTTACTATATTTATTGAAGTTGTTGCTGTTGAAGTTATTACTAGACAAAGTGACGTAAAAGGAGAAGAGACTAACATGTCATGTGTAAACATGTGAGCACACAGTGTTTGATATCCAATAATGTTTTTTTTTTTTTTAAGCCTTTAAAAAAATGATAAAACTTAAATGTGAAAAAATACTTTTTTTTTTAATTGAATAAAAGATTTTTTTATCAAATGATTTCAAATTGTTACCAGGATTTTTTTTTTTTAATGTTTACTTCATAGATCAAGCAACCAAAAATCAAAATATTGATAAAATCAGTGTTAAAAGCTGTTGAAATATTTAAAGTTATCAAATTTTTAATGTGAAGTTTTCTCCTTATGAACTTATTAAAAAATGCAATTAATTAACAAAATTCTTCATTTCATAAAATTGGATCACCAATAAATATGCATATTTTTGATGTACATAGCAAACCATTGTGTGATAAAGAAAGGTTGCAAAAAAACATAATAATATTTTTTGAAGTTCTGATGGGAAAAGGTTAAAATTTTGTTTAGCTTTCATTCAAATTTCTAGTTTTTTTTTTTTTTAATTGCATTAAGGGGGCATATTACCACCCTTTAAAGTGTATAAATTATGTAACTAAGTAAATAATCTATCCTGTAGTACACCAAAAACTCATGATTATTATAAGAAAGTAAAGATAATGTAAGTTTTAAATTATTTTCATTAATATTTTAATGAAAATGATAGTTGGAAAAATAGAGCAATTTATTGCTTTTAAAAAACATGTAACATACTGTAATATTTAAAATTTAAAACTAGTTTGTATGACATATATAACTATTTGAAAGATGCATATTATTTTTCAGAGAAATAGCAAGTGCCATAAAGAAACTGCTGGATGCAGTTAATGAAGTTTCAGGATATATACCATCACCTTCTGGAAAACAGGTAACTCGTTTTGTTTCGTACAGAATCTTTCTCATTATGAACTTTAAAAAAAAAATTGAATTTAATTGTAAAAGTATGTAATTTCAAATCAACAGAAGAGAATTAATTTACTTCTGCTTCAATTTTAAAAAGATCAAATGTTAATATTGAAATCATGTATACCTTTTTAAAAAAATTAACTCTGTGGCTATTTGGCATATACTTATTTGCATCTTAATTAATTTAGTTATTCAATTTGTTTTCAGTGAATGCTTTTCATAAATTTATTCCAATGTATATATAATATTAAAAAAAAGATTATTAAAAAATGTAGTTAATTTATTTAGATTCATAATTTTAAGTACTGATTTTAATTGCATGTTTTAAATAGAAGAAATGCTTTGAGTTATGAGTCACGTTTTTTTAAAAATGTTCCTGCTTATTGAGATGCCTGGTTTCTAAAAATGTTTTGAAACTGAATTGTCCCAAATAATCATTATTATGTTGAAATGATTTTTTTTATTTTACAAGATAGATCATCCATATTTAAAGTTTATCTATTCATTGCTGCTTACAGTCATAGTTATAGATTCAGAAAAATATGAAACTTTATGAATGACTTAATGAAGCAATTTGAAAAATATTCTCTTAATAAATAAAATTGATATTTTAAATATGATAAAAGGTGCTCTATTGTGAAAACCTAAAATGTGTAAACAATTTTTCATCCAGATATTTGGGCAGATATTTTTTTTAAACTTATGCATTTGTAGAAAAAAAAAATTCAGCTTGTTCACTGTTCTAAAGATTTTGCTTTAGTCCAGTCACTACTAAAGAAGTCTAATATCTAGTATTAAAACTTGAAAAAACAGGATTATTATTCCAGGATTGAAAAACAGGATTGTTGTTGAATCACTCTCAATCAGAAAAACCTATTTCTGCCTGCATAGTTAAAGAAGTAACTGTTTAGATAGACAAGGGCAGATTTTCAGATTACAAATATTTCTTTATTTTATAGCAATTATTGCATCACATAAAGAAGGATAATAATCTGTACCACATGTTTTTTGTAATGGTCAGAAGCCGTTTTGTGGCTGTATTTGGAACTGATTATCATCTGAATATTTTTTCTGCTACCAAATTATCAACAAAGTTTCACATTTTTCTGATAAATGGTTACAACTGTGTACAGCTTTAAATAAAAGAACTTTAATTAGTGATTATGTGTGTGATACTGATAAAAAAAAAGAACATTAAGTAAATGGATTTCTTATCTTTAAAGGCTTTGGATCAAAGAAAAAGAGAATTTGTAAAGTATTCCAAGCGATTTAGTAATACTTTAAAAGATTTCTTTCGTGAAGGACAGTAAGTACAAGTTTCTTAAATCTTCTTTCAAAGTTGAAGGTGCTTTGTGCTTTGATTGTACATTTTTTCCCCTTTTTTTTAAATCAATTGCAGTTAGTTTAAAATACATTTTTAGTAATTACCTTTATGTACTTTACTCTTTCAGATGTTGTTTGTGTTTATATTAAACTTAGTTTCAAAATAATACTTCACATTCTCAAATATTTTCATATGGATTATTTTGAAAGGAAATAAGTGGAAACATTTTTATTATTAATAAAATATATACAGAGGAACTTAGGACTCTTAATAAATTAAGATTGACATCTGTTCAAATTATGAAAAGTTTGAATTTGCCAGAAAATTTGTTAAAATCTTTTGGTATGCTAAATATATTAGAGTATTAATATGTTGATTTTGAATGTTCAGTGAATGAGCATGGAAAGAGCCAATAATTATTTGCATTGTGGATTTACAGGTTAGCAGTTTAGAAGTAACCTTGACCTAGGATAGTGATTTAGGATTTTTATTATAACGCAGGTTATGAATTATCTACTGAGTTAAAAATAGCAGAATTGATTTATTTATTGCTTGCTCTTTATGAAATAAGTCAGTGATCATTTCACTGATCTTGAATGCATTGTTCTACAAAACCTGTCATTTTGAAATATGTATCATGTGAATGAAGGAATTTTGATTAAAGTGTAATTTAATGTTTTCCATTAGCAGTAGAATATAAATATTGCATTAACTTTTAAATGCCATTTCAGCTGGGTTTTTTAAGTTTGTTTCCGACTTATATATATATTTTTTTCATTATTTTTTATTTTCTCACAGTGATAAACTATTGTGATTGCTGAAAAATCTTTAACTCAAGATTTTGACAAATTAGACTTACCTCACTGCAAAAAACACATGATTGGATTATGTCTGCCTGTTGATTTTCAATGCTCATAATAACTTAAAAATGTTTTGAGATAGATGGATAAAATTTGGTGTGCGGGCTTTGGTGGAATTTGTAAATTTCTATCGAAATTTATACAAAATCCATTTTAAAGAAGTTTATTTGAGTAGAAGCAAATGTAACAACTGCAAAATGTAAATAGATAACATTTGATAGGCATATTTGGCATACATATTGTTGATGTACATTAAATTTTGAACTAATTCTGCCATGTAACTATTTGTTGTTGGCTTGTACTTTCACTAGCATTTAAATATAATAGCACAAAAAACTAACTCTTAAATAAAAGAAATTTGATGTATTATCTTACTTCTTTATCAGATTTTGGTTTCAATCCCACAAAAAAAGTGACATGATTTGCATGTTTTATTTGCATTTTCATCATATTGTTAGTTGCCAAAACTGTGTTAATTTCTATTTATTTTTTTCAACACCAGGTGTATATCTGATTTAGGGTTTTAAGTTGAATTTTATGTTAATGAAAGATACAATGACATTTTTTATTTAGGTCACATGTTTTAATTTACTAGAAGCTGATAATTGTTCTTTGAAATTTCTTTTACAATCATGATTTAGTTTAAATAACTACTTTGCAAGTTTTAAAATAAAACTAGTAGGATTTTTTTAGATGTATTATTATTGTTTTTTTTTTTTTTTTTTGCTAAATGCAGCTGATGCTACCCAGAAACTATAATAATTTAGAGTTGATGTGTGTATTTCTAACAAAAAATTAACTGTTAGTTAACAGTATATATATAATATGGTAAAATTTGAATTGTTAACTAGCAGCTAATTTTTAAATCATTAAAATTCTCTTTTTTTTTTTTTTTTTTTGCAAAGGACTTTTGCATTTACTGTACTTGTGAGTAATCATTATTTGTCAGTGTTGTCAAATTTAATTTTTATGTTTGTAGAAGTCTCACAATGTTTTTTGCTTTGTTTTAAAAGATGAAATGTATTTTTTTAAACTTTTTAAAATGCTGTGGCATTTTAAATATTTAGTTTTATGTGTGGTTCTTTTCAAATTTTCTGAAGATTTCTTATTGGAGCATTCAATATGAAATTGCAACTCTTAGAAAACTGGTAAAAAGTAAATTTCAGAACTGAATCTATGTCCATAGCTTACAAAATACTGAATTCTTCCACCAGAATTTTAAAATACCATTTTCAACTGTCAAAGTTTTAATACTAGTAGTTGAAACCTATTAATAACTTCACTAACACAATTCAGATTTTCATTGACAATATGCTGGATTATTTTAAAATTATGAAGAAATTAAATAACATTAGTAATTTCCCTAGTTGCTCCTTAAGTAAATCAAATTAGTGTAGACCCTTTGATCTATTAATTTACTTCTGATTTAGATGGCAATCCTATTTGAGTCACTCATTATTATTTCAATTTCTTTTATAATATTGGACTATATTAATAGATTTTAAGTGTATTTTGCATTTTAAATTACTTAATAATTTCATTGAATTGCAGATAAAAAAATCAGAATTTCAATGTATATTGAATTACTAGCTCAAGATTTAGTTTGTACGTATGTTACAAGATTTGACCACCTTATTATGTACAGCTGCACAACTAATTTATATAAGCATTTGGATTTTGGCTAGTTAATTTCAAAAATCGTATGTAATGTCTTTAATTTTTTAATACTCTTTGCAGATCACAGGCTGTTTTCCTCAGTGCCATCTGCCTGATACACCAGACCAATTTGATCATGATAACTGTGAAGCATAAATGTGACTGACTTCCATTATATTATTTCCAACTATTCTATTTCAAATGAAAAGAAGTATTTTAGAGTGATGTAATTCATTTTCTGAGAGCATATCTTAAGTTTGTGTGGTTCATTTATTTGTACAAAGAAGTATTTTTAATCTTTAAGGGATATATAAATTGAATTATTTTCAGGTTTCTGTATACATTTATATATTTGGAGAGTGATAATATCCTGTAATTTATATATAAAGATTATACTGTTATTATTATGATAAAGTATAAAGATTATACTTAACAAAGATGTAAAAATATAAATAATTCAATGTAAATAAGTTACAGTTGATATTTATATGAATATAGTCATACATATAATTCAAACTTTCATTTGTTTTTTTTTTTAAATTTGATTCCATAATTATTGAAAAAATTATTAAGTTTGTAGAATTATTTAAATTTCAATGTTATGAATATTTTTTTCTTTCGTTGTGCTATTTATAAAAATAATGGCCCAAATATATTATGTACTTTTGTAGTTATAAAGAAGAGAATAGAGTTTAATATGTGTATAAATTATTTTTTTAATACAAGAAGCATAGTTCTTTTGCTTCTGAAGCTATATCATATTCTTTAGTTTAGAAGATAGTATTAATTCATAATTTATTCTTTAATCATATCAATTTTTATTAAAATTGATAACTCTTAATAAAATGAAAAATTTTACATGCTTCCAATTTATGTCTTCAGTTTGCTCTTACATTCATCCCAACTTGCTTTGCTACTTAATTATCTCGTATATGATGAAGTTTTTTAAGGAACTCATATCATCCCCCCCCCTTTATGTTTAGCTTAAAGTATTAGCCATTTTATTTTACATATATAACATTTAATTGCATAGAGAATTATAAAATGCTTTTATTTCAGTGTCTTCATTGTTTTATTGTTTCAATGATAGGTTTCATTCATTTTTCTTTTTATGTAAGTCATAGGGAAAAGTGACTAGCTTATATTGAAATAAAACTTCCAGCTTTGTTATATTATTTTGGGAAAATATCTTGATTTTGATGTAATGGCTCTTTTCTTAGGATCGTAGGACTGTCAGATATATAAAACTATTAGTATTATAGAATGTTTATTTAATCATTTCATTCTTTAACTCTTATTAAATTTCTATATGTGAACTGTTAGGTCAGATGACCAAAATTATGTATATAAAGGGAAAACATTTTTAAAATATTTATAAATCAGGTTCATTTTGTTAAAAAGAAACTCAATATATATATTTTTTCCATATTATGAACTGTCATAATATACATAAAATACAATAAATAAATTTAGAATATGGGATTGATAAAATTTTTAACATGATTTTCACCTTGTATTTTGAAATTTATATTGTTATCCTGAAGATTGGGATGTGTATTCCTGTATTGTTTAATTCTTTGTTTTCTATCAGTCTCATACTTTTAAAAAAAGTTTAAATTTGCTTGTCAACTACATATTTATAAGAAGAAAAATATGAAATATTTATTCATGATTAATTTGGAAATGTATACATTGAAAACTATATAATAATTGGTTTTGGTTTTAATAAAAGGATAAAAGAAAATGCCAGAGTTGCATTCCAAATAGTGTTTATGTATTATAAATCTATGCTTTTAAAATAATAGTTATTTATTTTTTTATCCTAATTGTATATACATGTTTCTTCACAATAAATAAATCTATATGAAAAAAAGGACACCAGTGAAATCTGTTTCTTTCTGTTTATTAAGTGCTGCATTGAGGTGCTGGATTTGTTTTATGTAATGTTCTGTGTGGGACAACCTGTGATAATAAATGATAAAGACATTTTTAAAATCATTCTTGCATTTCTAACTCTTTCAAAAATATTTGGATTAATCATTTGCATTTATGCAAAATACAGTTATATAAAAGTATTTCTAAATAATATGGAAATGATGTAACTTAATGAAAATTTTGAAAACGAGCAGACATTGACTAATTTAATGATTAATATTTTTAATAAATGATTAATATGTTTATTACAAATATATATTTTTTAATTAATGTGAAACTATTGTATTCAAATTTAACCAAAGTAATTATTGGCTGCTTTAAATTATCTATATTTCAATAGTATACTATTTTTAAAATATGCATCTGATATTTTTTTTATCTAAAATTTTTTTCTAACTTTGTTGAGGATTACATTTAAATGTAACCATTTTATGTAATAAGATTAATGAAAACAAGCTGTAGATTAATGAAAGCTTATAAGTGAAAAGCAAATACGATGAATTAAAAAGACAATTTGGAATTTATCATATTCTAAACATTTAAGTTATATTTTTATATTGATGTCTATAATGAAAATTATTAATGGCCTTTCATAAATACTTTTATAAATTTTTATCTTAATTTATTTAAGCCTCAGTATTTTGTGAGTTTCTGTTTATAAAAACTGCACCAGTATACTTCCAATTTGCCTGTTTGTTATTCTGCAATTTTCATGGAAAAGCTGCTAAATTTCATTAACATGGTATAGTTTTAAATTTTGTCCATTCTACATGGATAAGCAGTTCACACTTTGGTGAATTTACTTCCAAATCTGATCCAGATGTATAATATCAATTCAAAGACTACATTCAAAGTTTGATTTATCTTCCATGTTTTATTTCTGAATTCTCATAATCATAGGTGTAAAAAAAACAAAAAAAAAATCAAATTTTTGAATCAGGGTTGTTTAAAGTGGAAAATTATCAAAATCTCTAAAATAGAAAATGTTTGACAATCATTATTTGTTTACATATATGTGATGGAGTAATGTGTTTATTAGCATGTTAATGTCTTGCAAAATTTGCATGTATACATTTTTTACAAGTAATAATCTGTCTGTGGTTAGTCTTAGAAACTAGATTACTTGACCTAGAGTTATCAAATTTAGCACAGATAAATTTTAAAGAATGAGAATGTGCATTTTGGAAATATATATTGTAAAATTTTTAAGTAATAGAAAATTTTCTGAAATGTTGTTTTTCCTTGATAACTCCAAAAATGTTATAGCATATAAATAACCTTAATACCATTGATTAAAATTCAAGGAAATTACCATCTTAGTGATACCAATTTAATTATTGTGTATATTTTCCAGTATTTTGATATTTTTTGCTATGAAATTAAAACTATTTTCATTGTTTTCATTAATTCTGCAATATTAAGAACCGGAATTTTCTACAATAGAAAGCTTAGAATAAAATATTTTATTGCGTACTTTTGATGCAGAATGGGTAGGGGAAGTTCCAATTTCATGAAAGATAATTGAATAAAATTAATGGATTGTCTACCTGGGCCATTATGATTTAATTGTGGTGTGACATTCTTCCATTAGGAATGTTCATGTATGCAATTAAAACAAATATATGGTTATTAAAATTTCTCCATTCTAAATATATGTGAATCTAATCATTAATTTGTCTGGGCTGTAATCAGAACGAAAAGTATTCAAGAATCAGGATTTTTCTTTTTTTTAAATTCTTGTATTCTAATAAGTTGCAAAATAATTGTCTATAAGTTGTAAATGGAATAAAGATATCCTTTATTATCTGTTTTAATCAATTAAAATGTTCTTGTCAGTTTCTGCATAGTTACTTCTTTACAGTACATACTACTTTGATTTACATACATACTAAGCTACTAACTCTCTAAGCCTTTTTAAAATTACCATGTGTGGTGCAGGATTGTTACTTCTTTTAGAATAGGATTGAGTATCACATATGAAAAATTTTGTTTGTGTTTTTTATGGCTTGGATAAATAGGTGTGCCATCATTCTGGAAAAGAAAAATATAATTACAGTTATCTACTTTTTTTTGTAACTAAGACATATTGAAAGGCAATTTTAAATACTTTAACCTAAATACCACTTTTTTTTCTTTTTCAAAATTTTAATATTTTTATGTTTATAAGTCCAGTTATGTTTATTTTTGAAGTAATTTATAATGCTCCATAGTGTTGATGAATTGAAAATATTGAATTCATACGAAAGGCATGTATAAATCTTAAAATTTTACCTATGATGTGGAAGTTTTTCAATTCAAATTACATTTTTAAATAACTGAAAGTCAAACTTAAAGATATTATTAAATGAAATTGCTTCATTCTTAAGTGAAATCTTTAGATTTTGATGTTTGAATTGTGGTAATATTTTCTTCTAAATTATCGATTTTTATTTTTTAACTTAAAATTATTTCATGCATTTTAATAAGTATATAATGCAATATACAAGCACAGATTTTCTGGTACTTTTGAGGGGGTGGGGACTTCCGGAAAAAATTTGGTAGCTGAAATTATATCCCTTCTCTTTGGAGATATAAGGAAATAAAAATTCTCCACCTATGCGATTTTCATACTTAATTTCTTTACAATTAGAGTTATGAGACTTAAAGAGAATGCATGATAATTTTTTTTAACTGCTACATTCTTAGATTGAGAAATCATTGGCAGAAAAGAAATTTCAGCTGTTTGCTAAAGAAATTTTTTTTCTCTTATCGTTCCAAATAAAAATGACTTTTTTTTTCACCAGCAGAAAACTTTTCTAATAATTTCTGAATTAATTAACAGTTCCTTACTTCATTTTGCTAGATGAGGGATGGAATTATTTATTTTGAAACTTATTTCCTACTTTCAACACCTCCCCCCTTTTATGTAGAGATATATATATTGGTTTTAATTAGGGAGTTGATAATAGAATTAATTGATTAAATTTTATCCTATTTCTATTAAAAACCATTCTACTCCTAATTTTCTCTTTAAATAATCATGTTTTCGTTTTATTATGAAAATATCTATTTAGTATCAGAAAGTTTTGAATATTTTGAAAGAGTGTACTTACAAATATTTTCACTTTGAATATTTGTGACATAATGGTTGTTTTCTTTGGTGATCCAGTTTTTCTGACACTAACAAAGAAAAACAAAATATTCATGATTCCACATATTCACTACTTATTCCAATAATTTTTTCATGGATTATGTGTGTCAAATCATCTTACCACAGAAGGTCTTTGTAAAGCGTTTTGGCCATTAAAATATATGGATTTATGTTGTCTTCATACTGATTTAGTGACCCACCGAGACAGAAATGCTGGAAGATGAGAAAGAGAAACTCGGCTCTTTCTTTGTTCGTGTATAATGGATAGTTATCTGACTCTTCCACCAAAAGCATGTTTTGGAGTTCGTCAGCTATGACAATGTCGTCCATGTATTCTTCAAAACATTTTCTAATTGTTCCATCATCAAGGACGATATCGTTCTTGTAAATTCTATCGAAGAATTCTGTGCTCAGAATTGTGCAAGGTACATCTTCTATTTCAATCCACGTCTTTTTATCTTTTGAATTATTCCACACCTGACATTCTAAATTTTTCAAAACAGCATCGGAGTGGAACAGATCCTGGAAAACACGGTTGTTGTTTTAATATTACATAACTTTTTAATAACTATATTTCCTATATATAAACATACAATATCATTTTATGTAGTGTATTATTAAGCGTATTTCTATAACAATAAATACGCTTTTTAATTTCGTAAGTACTAAATTGAATCCATACACTCAAAATTGTCAAAATAGGGATTTTGCTATTTTTCCGAATGAAATATTTAATAAACTCAATTCATTCAAAAACTCATCTGCTAAGCGATATATACTATCACTATATATCGCTTAGCAGATGAGTTTTTGAATGAATAAAATATATTTTATACAGGAAGTATATAGTAAATAGTTTATTTAAAACTATTTACTATAATTTTAATTAAGTCTGGAAATTTGAGTAAAGATTTTCTAATTTTTATATTTGACTGAATGGGTAAATACGAAACTAGATAAATCAAATGGTATCCCGAAGGGAGCTATTTAAAAATAAGCTTATATTCTGAATAGATTAATAAACAAAAGAATAATTTATATTAAGGATCGAAAATCACACAAAAGAATTCTTTCCAATGCGAAATGTATTTAATTTCTAATGAAAAACATTTCACATATTACATAGGGCCGCGGCGGTCTAGAGGTTGACTTCGGGACCAGAGGATTTAACCCGATTCCACCGGAGAACCGCCGTGTTAGCGGGTTTGGTGCACGTTAAATCCATCAGGGCCAAACGTCCCCCCGCTGGTATGGAAAGGAGAGGTGCCCACTCAGGTGTTGTCCTCGTTATCTAACCGCGGCTCAAAATGACGAGGTCCGTCCCACGATAGCCCGAGGGGTGCTTCAAAACGGGACATTAATATAACTTACACTAAACTCGGCCAATACAATGTAGGATGTTGAGCTAGAAATATGAAATTTGGACGTTTAGTTTTTGATCAGCTGAAGGCATTAGTTGCTACATGAGATTGGGAAAGGAAGCAGAAAAAAGAAAATGTATTGGCGTTTGAATTACATTTTGATGCATAAGCAGAAGGGAAAAGTTATGAAAATTGTGCATCTTGTGACCAGTGCTTAGCGTTCCATTCAACTGTTAAAATGTTTAGAAAGAATGATTCTAAAAAGGAATTTAATAGAGATTATGATTTGTTTTGGTCCTACATAATTCTAATTTAAATTGCAATAACTTCATTACACAATTATTTTGAAGCACATTTTAAGTTAATTAAAACACAGTTAATTACTTTTAGTGTCATTATAATTTTTCCTTGTAATTTATAGTCTAAACATAAGCAAATATTATCCTTTTTTTTTTTAAATATTCTATTTAATTTGTTTAGGAAATAAATTCTTTCCAACAATCCGAACCATCGAAATCGTTGAAAAAAACATCGCATATCAAACATAACCCTGAATTGTAAATGTATTGTTTAATCATAACATGGATTAAGGGGGAAAAGTGAAACATCCAAAAGCTGTAACAGATATATAAGCTGTAACAATTATATAGCCGTAACATAGATAGATAGCATCCATAAGCTGTAACAAAAATGTTGTAATTCTTAAAAAAAATCTCTGAAAAATGATTTAATGTAACGTTAAAGTTATTTTAATGCAATTATATTTTTCATAGTTATGGAAAAACACCAAAGTTTTGTCTAATTTTTAAATCCATTAGAATAAAAGAAAATCATTTCGATGTGCACATTCCCACTCTCCAAAGTGTCTTTGTGTTAAAATTAATTAAAAGGCACTTGAAAAATAATAGCATTTCTCCCCCTTTACTTTAATAAGTACTTGATTCTAATGTTATGTCTCATCTGATTAGAGGGCCGCGGTGGCCCGGTGTTAAGGTCTCGGCTTCGGAACCGGAGGGTTTCAGGTTCGAGACGCGATTCCACCGAAGAACCGTCGTGTGAGGGGGTCTCTTGCGCTTGAAGTCTGTCAGGCCAAACGTCCTCCCGCTGGTGTGGAGAGGGGGGTGCCAGCTCAGGTGTCGTGCTCGTCATCTGACCTTGGTTCCAAATGATGAGGTCCGTCCCAAAATAGCCCTCGTATTGCTTTAAAACGGGACGTTAATGTAACTAAACTCATCTGATTAGAAAATATATAACTAAGCTAATGATATACAGTAAACTCTCGCTACAACGATACCCGATACAACGATAACTCCCTCTACTACAATAATGTTTTGTGGTCCCGGTGATTTTGCAAATAAACTAATGTTAATCTCCCCTCAATATTGCGGTATTCTCTAGAACAATAAACCTCTGTAAAACGATTTTTTCAATCTAAATTTCAGTATTATTTTCACCCTTTATAATAATATTTTGATTTTCAAATGCTTTTTTTTCGTTTTCTTTTATTTTTTCCGTCTATTAAGACTCATTGTGGATATTGTGGAAGTTGGTGGGAAGTAACAGAAAAAACCATTCGGAATTGCTGGAAAAAGGCTGGTTTTTGTGTTATGGAAGATAAGAAATCTGATAATGGTGAAAATTCCATAGACAATGATCTCTCAGATGATCAAGAATGTGTTTTGCACATCAAAAAATCCGTATCCCAACTTGAAGAAACAAGTGGTAAAAAGTTTGGAATTAGTATAGAAGACTATTTAACAGCAGATGATGATCTTATGGTTTTCGCATGAGTTACTGATGAAGATATTCTCTCTGAAATTACTGATGAGATAGGAAACAATGATGCAGATGAAGATGATGATAATACAGGTCCATCGCAGTCCTTATTGTCATCCCAGGAAGCTCTTCAATCTGTGAATTCTCTACGGACATTTTTTTTCAAGCCTTCCGTCGACAAATGAAGAACATTTTCGTGCACTAGACTCAATGCATACAGTATTGGTGAACTTAACAGTTAAAAAAATGAATAGACAAACAAAAATATTGGATTATTTTGAATAAAAAGTGTTTTCAGGAATATTTCTGTGCTTATTTTCTGAATTTATCTTATTTATTTATTTTTTTAGTATTTAAACCACTATTATTAGTATTTTACAAATTAATTACTTCTAAACATAGACTTAAAAGTAGTATGTTATGCACCTTAAACTAAAAATAATAATAAAAAAAAAAAACTCTTACTAAATGCTCAAAATATGTGGGCCCTCGATATAACAATATGCCTCTCTACAACAATATATTTATTTGGTCCTTAAAATATTGTTGTAACGAGGTTTCACTGTATTCTAAATAAAGATGAATCCCTATGTTACCGCTCTACAGGCTTAAACCACCTGAGATCAAGTATTATAGTATGGATACTTAAGTAATAATGAAAATAAACTTTGCAAACTTTGAGCGTTGTTTTAAGGAATTTTGACCGCTTAAAATATTGCGAAATATGAGTGTTCTTCCAGATTAACTAATGAAAATTGCACTACAAATATATATCATCTTCTAATTCAAAAAAATATCCTTTTGTGGTAGATATTATTTTACAGATATTTTTATCATCTATTTTTAATTTAAAATTAGTAAAAAAAAAATGTAATTCTAAAGATTTTTCTTTAAAAAATGATTTAATTTAACGTTAAAGTTATTTTAATGCAATTATGTTTTTCATAATTATCATAGAAAAACGCCAAAGTTTTTTTTATTTATTATTATTAATTTTAAATCCATTAGAATAAAAGAAAATCATTTCGATGTGCACATTCCCACTCTCCAAAGTGTCTTTGTGCCAAAGTTTGTTGCTCTTAAATTCTTAGTTCTCCAATTTCGCATCATTTAAAATAGTTTAAAAGAAGTCAAGAATAACTAATAGGTATTTTAAATAATTCTTCTGCAATGAATCAACATAACGATATGAAATATGCCGGGGTAAAAAAATAACTAGAAAAAGAAATTGTCCCGAATAAACAATACTTTCTGCAGAAAGATAAATGTCAAATATAGTTTGCTTATCTCTATAAATAAAAATGAATGTTTGTCTGTATGTCTCTTATGCGCTACCGTGCCATTCATCCGATTGCGATGAAAATTTGACTACTTATTACTTGCAGTTACGGGATGGTTATAGGCATAATACAATCGTCTTAAGTATAAAAATTGTTTTCGGATCTATTTACGGCATCTATTAACCGCCAAATAACTCGCCAAGGAGACAAAACAGATTCAGTAAGGATGCTAAATTCAAGCTAGACTTCATATTTCGGAGGTATTGTAAGTAACTGTTATGTGAGTCGTTCTCTGAGGTCATAGTTTTATTAGAGAGTGTACGAGAAAATTTTAGGACAACCAATCCTGTAAGTTTGAAATTTTAGCTAAACATTTAATAAAATTTTAGCTTTTTTTTTTTTTTTTTTTTTGCAGTAACTTCCGAAAATATCATAGTAAAAATAATTTTGCACCATCTTAGTTTTCAAAAAATTATCTTTTCAACTATATTAAAGATATAGTTGGTATATTAAAGACTATTATAAGATAAGACTATATTAAAGATATTTTATGGTATAAATATATTTTCTCTGTTTAAGCATTTGGGTGAAGTGAAGCATAGTGTGCCCCCCAGGTTCTCGCCAATATGGCAACCCAACGGAACGTTCTTCTAGCAAACCTAATTCTGATTTGTTTACTACTTTTTGCAACCGTTGAGTTGTACATGAATTAAAATTATTTTATGAAAAATGTTAAATAAAAAATATAGATAAAGTATTTTAATTTTGTTTTATATTATAAATGAAAGTTTTTTTTTACAATTAATAAGAAATAAAACTCTATTTTTTAATGTAAATACGAATAGAAAATATTTATGTTCAATTGTTAGTATGCGCTTTGAAAAATTGCCTGAAATTGTAATTTAAGAAATAATCTGCATTCTCACATTAAAAGACAGCTGCAATGGAATTCTTCGAAGTTCTCGTAATTCCTGCTGCTATAAAGTTCGTTCCATTAATAATTTTTTATATAGGCAATTGTGCAAGAATGGATGAAGGGTGAGTGGAATATATATGTTTTTTAAAAGTTGGTGAAATTAGGAAAGGATATTTGTTTGTATGTACTGTTCCTAAAATTATCTTTTCAACTATATGAAAGATTTCATGGTATAAATATATTTTCTGTGTTTAATCCATTTTAAAAGACAATATTTGAATCACATTTTTCAACACTAAATTTGAGAATTCAAAAAGAGTTGACAAAATACCACTTCTTTCATTAGAATTCTGAAAGAACACCAAGCTTAACAGTTCTAAAACAATACACAAATCTAATATATAAAAAGGAATATTTGTTTGAAGAATAGAATAATAAAAATAGAATAAATACTATTTATTCTTCTCCTTTATATATCCTTCAGTTTCAATGTATGTATTCACTGCCGACAAGAAAATAAATATCATTCTGAATCAAGCAAGATAACTATTTCAAATTCCAAACGATGTTTCCAAGATTATTTCTTCTGCGGCAGCAACGCGCCGAGTACCAGTTAGTTGTTACGATAAAACTTGCATCAATTTTTTGAGAAGAAACACATAAACCAAATTTAAAATGTGCGGTTTTCATTAAAAGTTAATTTTTTTGCAAATACAATCAACTATTTATTGTACCAAAATTGTTAACTTACCTTGAAGAATTGCTCTTTATTTGTGTCATAATACGTATCTTGAAAACCATAGGTAAAAATTCCGAGTCTTTTATCCATATTCCTTAGTAATAAGAATGGAAACAATTGTAAATTTTTCTGTAAATTATAGCATTGAAGACAATTTAATTAAAAGTTTTTTTTTTTTTCGGAATAAAAGTTATTGTTAACTATAACTTACCATTTCATTAAGTATTCTTTTAAATCTCTTTCGGTGAAAATTTTGTTATCTTTATTTTTAAAATTAAATTCGTACTTTTTCGAATACTGAGTATCTGAGAGCAAAATAACTTTTTTAAATTCCATTTTCCATCAGATCGCTATAAACGAAATGATACAAGTTCTGAATTGTTTGCAGTTCCAGTTGCTATGGTTACTCCGTAGCTATCTTTGCTTAACTCCAATTCTTCTTACTAAAAGCCTTTTCTTTAGAATTAAGTTATTGGCGACCAAAGGTATTCAATATTAAAACATTTTAAGTATGATCCACATTATTTTGTTTTTAATTCTGGCATTTTGTAACTTTTGAACATTCTTTTTCACGATTAGTAAATATATTATCACAATTTGTCAAACTGGTTTTACTAGAATATTTTTAGATTTTATAAATGTAATCCGTGAAATTATTAAGATGAATTAAACTAAAGATTTTACCATTAATTTTACTTAAAGAAAAGTGGATTATTTAGAAATATCCGGAGAATTTTTTTCTCTTATTACTTTCTATTAATCGTCAAATAACTAGACAAAAACTCTTAACCGGGATAAATTCGAAAGCTTAAAAAATGTTTCCGATTCAACACATTTAGTGCACAGATTCTTTTTCTGGTGGCATATTACGAAAAATGCAAGAATATACTTTAAAACCGTTATCTTGGAAATAATAAAAGAAGGAAATTTTGAAAATACCAACTTTTATGTTGAAGTGGAAAACAAACAAACATTTACAATAAAAGAAAAAAATAATTTTTTAAATTCTGACCGTGAAAAGAAATCGAATTTGAAATTGATAAAATTTTAAAAATATTCCAATAATTAAAAAAGTGCATGATTTATTCTAATATTAGGCATGCTTTCATCTAATAAGCTTATGATTTTACAAATTTATAGAAGTAAGTAATCATTCGAGTTTCCAAACAGAAAAGGCGATTTCTACATTCTAATCCAAAACATCGGACTGTGATAATATTTTACACTTGATTTGACTGTTTTGTTTTCATTTGGATTAATTTCATCAGCCATTACATTCTGTGCAGGACAATTTTTATTTCAAGTAGTTTATAGAAAGAATGTATGTTTTATAATTTTTAACATAAGAATGAATGGTTTATAATTTTTATAGTTTTTAATTCTTAACATTAGCAGTTTCTTTCCCTTTCTTCCCTCCAACGAACGATTTATTTACACGTCATACACGAAATTAATAAACAGTTCACCAGAAAAACACACTATCATGTTCATTCATGTGTTTACATTTTTTTGTCGACTAGCTGGTTCGACGAGATCAAGGGTCACTAAAATTCAACTACATTAACGATTTTATGGTATAAATATATTTTCTAAGTTTAATCCATTTTAAAAGAAAATATTTTAATTCCACTTTTTAAAATTAAACTTGAGAATTCCGAACGAATATTAAACAAATCAAGAGCTACAATAAATAATTTCTTTGAGAACAATACATGATTTCTAAAAGAATACACAACTCTAATATATAAAAGTATTTGTTTGTTTGTTCGTCTTTTGTATACCATTCATCCTATTTCGATAAAAAATTGCCAAATTATTGATTGATTGCCCTTAATATTATTTTTTCCACGCCAGCGACACGCCGGACCTGCTAGTTATAAATAAATAAGGATAGCAAGTGCTTCTGACTTATAATTCAATAATGATTTAATAACTAGATTTGAGGAAGTCCTTTTATTTGAAGCAAATGATTGTAAGTTTTGATTACTGATTTTAATTAACATCATTATGTATCAATAAATAAAGCTCCGCCTTTTTATCATGTGTGGGTGGGAGTTGAGAATTATTTTAATAGGGCCATTTAGAGTGAAAAAGTTTAAGAACCTCCTTCTTAGAGAGATTTTTATTAATATTTTCGACAATATGTCAAAGCATTTTTTTAATAATTGTACTCATAATTATTTATTCCAAAAGTTTTTCTCCCGCATAATGTTGAAATATCGTAACAACAAATTTGAATTCTAAAATTGTTTAACATACCTGCAAGAAATAAACTCTGAAACGAGAGTATTGACATAATAATTTCGAATATAAATGAATAATGTCTTCTTCGATATCTCTTTCAGTGCGTGCATTAATAAAAGATATAAACAGATATTATTTGATATCACTTCAACTCCTTTCCTAAAGATTTTCCAAAACTTCATATTCAGTCTAAGGTCTTTTTGAAATCAATAGATTAGTAACGAAAGTCGTCATCTTTTAGCGGCTAAGAGATGCGGCTAGCCCTTTCTACTCAATTTTTACATGATTAAAATTTTAAATCTTATGCAAAAATCGTTCTTTCTAAGATAGCCCATGTAAACGTAAGACTACGTTTTCGGGTATAAGACATCTTGGAAACGTATGCACATATTTGGAGTGAAAGTTTAATATATATTATAAAGGATTCCATATATTCAATGTGGAGCAAAACTGTGACACTATCCTTGCATAATTAATTTGAAGTAATTAAGAAAAGAGCGTCATCTACAATGCTTTTTAGAACAATGGCGAAAGATTTTATATGAAGGTTTTAGTTATATTCGAGATCCTTTTTTTCGACATTCGACAGAATTTTTTTCCAGGACAGATGTCATTAATGCATTACCTTTGAAATCTTTTCTTCGACTCTAATAATCCTTTAAATTAGTTTTCTATAGAAAAAAGTTTGTAGTGTTTTCTACAACGGCTTTTAAAGTTTCTTCACTTCGAAGTTTATGACTCAATATTGAATTCTTAATGTGTAAGGTTGTCATAAAATAACTCCCTTTTTGGCGGCTTCTACAGCTAAAATGAATAAACGAAATGAAACCACATTTCAGATATAAACTGTGGAAGGCCTATATCTGAAATGTGGTACTAAAAGTTGCCGATAGGAGAAATATTGGCTCTGTTGCTTCGTACGAACGAGGAAATTTGCATATAGGGATGGATTATGTATGTGCCTGACTGCAGTGCCATGCATTCCTTGTAAAATGTAAGGAGCAAGCAATCTGTGGGCAGATCTTTCACTATTATTGATGTGTTCTTAATATGGGCTTTATCTTTTTTTTTTTTCTTTACTGGTGAAATTATTCTATGTTATGCGGTGCAATGCCCTGGCTGCTCTTAAGCAAACTTGTATGCCTTAAAATTAAACTGTGCAATGCCTTTTTGCTTTACTGGTAAGATTATTCTACACTAGACTGTGCAATGTTGTGGCTGCTCTTAAGCAAACTCGCATGCCTTGAAGCAGAACATAAGCTGGGCTGTTACGAAAATCGGAACTCTCAGTTAACAAACAGCAGTTCATATACAAACGGCCATATATAAAGTGTACATAAGGTAGGTAAACATAATGAAAATGTAGCATGTCGTTCAGGGGACCTTAATGTTGATGAATAAGAGATTATTTTCTGTCAGTTTCATGAATTCTTTCATAACTGTACTCCCACAGCTCTAGTATTTCCCCCTATCGGCAAATTTTAGTATTTTATTCAGCTGAATTCATCTCCGAATGCTTTTTTTTTTTCACTGACTGTATACGAAATGTGGTTTTATTTCATTCGGTTTAGCTGCAGTTGCCGCCAAACAGGAAAAATTATTTTATCGCCACCCTTATATTAACTCATAAGAACTCCAATTACATATCTGTATTGAGGAATCAGCAGATTTATCATGGAAAGAATTGAAAATTAAATGTCGATTTAAGGACTGATATCATTATTTAATCGTAATCTTAAAAGCTTTTTGTATTATTTATAATTCTGCTTTCAGGATCATGGTCCATCAGCAAGAGGTGGCATACCAATCTTTAATATGAAAAAAAAGGGGAAAAAAATCTAAAATAAATGCGTAAAGCAGCGATTTAAGTTTATGATTCTTTTCAGTGGTTCAAAATTTCATAGTCTATTTGTTAGACATTTGTCAAATCCATGCAGAAGATATTTGGATCTGAACCTTTTGATTCTGTCCTTGTGTTGTTTTTTCCACTTCCAATCCATAATCTCAACCCATAAACAGGATTCGAACCCAACCATTTAAAGTTAGGTCATTTGTTACTGCCAGTGTTTACTATATAAATTGTGAAGAATCTTATAAATACGTGAAGGTAAAAGATCTTTAAAATAAGAGCAGTGAAGAGATTATATGGTTGACCTGTTATACCAGTGGTGGGGAAACTATTTTTAAGACGGGCCGTTTGTAATAACTAGACGATCGTAGCGAGCCAAAGAATAATGCTTAATCGTTAAAAAGTTTGTGTTCTATAAACATATACATATATTATTACATACACTTATTATTTTAATAGTAAAAAAGCGAAAGGTAAGAAAATTATAAGCACAAAATATAAAATGAATTTAGTGTAGTTCTTGATGTGAAGTATTATCACTTTATTTTCTGGTGTCATTACTGGTTGATGGTGCATGAGAAAAATGAAATTGAGACTGTTTTATCAAAATTTCATCTTAGTCCGGTTCCATTTGCGAAGCAGAAATTCTTAAAACTGATGAAAGGTGCTCATCTGTAATTCTGTTTCTTAAAGAAGTTTTCCTAAGCTTCATTGTTGAAAAGATTTGTTCGCATATATAAGATGAGCCGAACATTGTCATTATCTTCATTGCTAACTAATGCACTTGCGCGGGTGTTTGTTGAGGCAGTGGGAGTTTCGGGGATTACACAAACAATTACTCGAGTCACAGCGGGTCGTTGCAGATGACTGACTAAGTCGCTAACTAACTGATCTTCGGGCGGCCTCGCTTGTATTTATACCTACCTGCAAGGATTGTTCTGGAATTGGAGTTTTGCTATCCTTTCGGAAAAACAGAACAATGAATCGAAAATACGAGAGTATCTGGAAGTTTCGAGCGAAGAGGAGTCAGCTGTTTGGGTCGGATGGATTTGTCCAGAATACTATTGTGTTTTGAATATCCCCGCAGGTAGTTTTTATGCGGATCGTCAAATTACGAAGTAAGAATGCGTTCGAACATTCTCACGACGGCACTCTTAAACGGGCCGGATTAAACCTTTCCGTGGGCCGGACTTGGCCCGCGGGCCGTAGTTTCCCAATCACTGTGCTATACAGTAATTTAAGATAAATTTGCCCGGTTTTTATATTGAAACGTTGGGGTTCGAATCTGTTTTAAAGGTTGTTCTCCAAAGTCTGGTGATGTTAACTTTAATTAAAATTCAATCTATTATTTTTTGCTCCAAGAACGAACTAATGAACTTCAATAATATGGCTTTTTATGGATGCTGCTCTCCTCATTGTGCTTCCTCGACAATACATTCTTCTGCCAAGCTTAGCTAACTCTCGGGTCAGTTTAACCTGAATGACAGCACTATTAAGTACGACGGTCATATATAATTCGATATACATTTATTCCATAGTAAATAAACGTTACAAGTATAAAGTAAATTTAGAATAACAACAAATAAATACTGAAGCCAGTCAAGCTAAAAGACACTATATTGAATTATTTGCTGGCTGACTTGCTGCAACAATAAACATTGAACACATTTGTCACTGAAAAATACTGATTAGGACTCGGATAGCATTTTTGATCTTGGATTTTCAAAATGTCTTTTTTGTCTAGCCTTGAAAATTGTTTGTCATAAATTGACGAAAAAAGAGTAATAACCTTATAATCTATTGATAAAATAGCGCGATAAATGTTCCTACAATTTCTGGTATTTTGAACACATGGCACATTTACAAGCAAATTATCGCTTTTGTTCGCTCAAAGTGTTATTGATTCTTTCTCCTGTCAGCTGTCAAGAACAGCCGCAAACCACGTTATAGCGGTGTTCTTACCCTTTGTTTCACTCACGGAAAAGGAAGCAACAAAAATTTCGCTGTACATATTTTGAAACCGAAGTTCCCCAAACAATTCTGGAAAAGTTTCTTGAACCTGAGAAATAAAGCAAGATCTTCCATAAAACGAGGATTCTGGGAAAGCGTCCGTCTTCCTTTCTCTCCCTCGATATTGGAAGCTAATAGAAAATTTCGCGTGATAAAGTCACTCAACCGGAGCAGGGGAGCTTTTTTGTCTTCTTCCTATTTCGAGCCAAAACATCCGAATTCCTTAAAGTGATTTACAGGACCTTGTTGAAAGTGGCGGGAAACTCATTGTCTCGGGTTCTGATTAAGGGCATGACCGTTCAAGACGCAAAATGGCGAATAAAAAAAAGACTGACTTCTCAGGAAAGCGGCGAAAGATTCCACTTTTACTTTGCCGTTTCTTATTATAAATTGCTTCAATATACAAGCAATTATAAGTCCTTCATTTTTTTTTTTTAATTTTTCAAAAAATTTGTTATTTCTTCTTGTGAAAGACAACTGTGCTTCTTTTCAGAATAGATTTTACGACTTCATCTTGGATTACACCAAAAGTCATTTCCAAGAGTATTTTAAAATGAAAAATGCTGAAACATGCAGTGGATAAAAAGAAGCTTCCTACGGATGTCATGCGAGCCAATTTGCTCTAGACATTAACATAATTAAATTAGACTCCATCTCACATCAGAACTGGCCAACTCCATGATATAGAAAAATTGTTTTTATTAAAATAAACATAAACCTTCTTGGCCAGAATACAACTTCTTCCTCTTTTTTTCTTTCCAAATTCAGAATTCGTTTTCACAAAAATTGCTTAAAAAATAATAACCGGGATATTACAGAAGAAAATGATTCATTCTTTCTTACTGCTTCTTAAAGAATATCACCTCTCTGAGCTCAGATTAAAGAAAAATTATTTACCATAAAATACAATACTTCTTAACAAATTAAATATGCATGAAATAATCAAAACTTTAAAAGAAACAAAAATTGGTGTTGCCGCCACTTTTTTAAATATAAATTTACAATAATAAATAAAGGAACAAAAATCGTTCAGCAGTGGAGAGCCGCCACACAGAAGATGAAATAAAAACAAACTAGCAAAATTTCTAATCTTTGCTTTTTATGTTGGCAAATTGCTTATACATGGTTAGGATGAATTTTGCTGATGAAGACTGCAACACTAAAATTACAACTCAAACGGTGTAAAATATCACTAAAAAAAGTTATAATGGACCTGCGGTTCATAAGAAGCCTTTTATATGCCTCTACAGCATGTAAAAAATGGCCTCGAGTTTTCAAATAAGCATGTAAGCAAGGCTCTATCCCTTTGGAATTGGTCCTTTTTAGTGATGAATCAAAATTTAATATTCATGGGTCAAATATTAATGAAGAATTAATGTAGAATTGTGAGGCATGGTGGGGATGGAATCATGACGAGTAGGTTTATGAGTGCTGCTGAAGTCAAAAATTTATGTATAATAGAAGGAAATGTGGATAGGTACATGCAACTTGGCCTTCTAAAAGCAAAATACTATTTAAACCAGTATAGAACACTGTTTCTTGGAATTGTCTTTGCTTTCCAATATGGTTTGAGTTTGATGGAGTTTACTGGCGCTAAAACCACTTCTGATTATGCAGCGCCAACCACAAGATGTATGTAAACATATGGTTCATAAAATTGCCACGTTTTAAAAGGTTAATCAAAATATCTACCTTAAAATTCTATTCAAGATTTAAAAAATATATGCATAAATAAACTGTTATGTAGATTTGAAGTATTAAAAGAAAATGAAAAAATAAACCTTAAGTGAGGTAAAAGAAACTCATCACTTTCAAAAAGGTAAAAAGTTGAGGATGGGGCACTTTATGAAGGATGTCTTTTGAAACAAAATGAGGTGACTGAAGACATTGAATTCGTTGAGAACCAAAACGGTTGTACTCTATTAAAATGTGCCGAACAGTCAAAAGGCATTGGCATGTAGTACATCGAAGGACGGGCTCCCCCAACAACAAATGCCTATCTGTAAGTCTAGTATGGCCGATTCTTAAACGGGCAAAGATCCTCTGTACATCTCCAAGATTTGTCTAGAGCGGTGCTTCTATCATCTTAAAAAACAGCCTCATAGCCCACCCCAGTCTCCAGATTTAAACCCTATAGAATATTTATGGAAAGAAATCAATCGTTAATTTTAAAAAAAATGACATAAAGAACAAAGTTGGGCGCAAAAGGGTAATTTAGTACATTTGGAACAATATTTCTCTAGAAACAATAAGAAAACTTTGGGGGGAGGGGTTGTGCCGAACGCTTGTGATAATTGATAAAGGCAAAAGGAAGGTATACCGATCATTAAATGTAAGCTGGTTAACATGAAAAGGATCTTTCATGTGCTATGTAAGTACTGTACAGAAACGTTTTTGTTTCTTTTAACACATATTTAATTTTCTCCATATTTTTTTTTCCTTTATAGCATTTATAAATAATAAATGAAATTCTATCAAATCAATTTTCATTTTCATTACAAAGTATTTTGTGTCGAAAATTTAAGCTTCATGTTGAGAAAATCTTCTTTTCTTAGAAAATTTAACAGCCATAGCTGTGTTAGAAAACTTTCCCCCCCACTATATGCATTTTTTTAAATTAAATACTCTCATTTAGTTTTTAGTATCTCTTGCACAGCATATAACAAGGAGGAAGTATTTTAATTTTAAAACAATTTGCACTCTATATTATAATGAATCGCAGTGTTTCAGATTTCCTTGAGAATGAAATATACAATTTTGTAATTATATCTGTCTGTCGGCCTATTAACACCGTAATTCAATAACGCAGTGGTTAAGCACTTGAAATTTAGAATGGAGCCTTTTCATTAAATACTCAGACTTCTACCACAATCTGTAGTAATCCGTCTATAAACAAGTAACTTTAACAGGAAAGAATAGTTGTTTCTTCTGTAAAATTTTAAGCTAAGTCTTTTTTCATAGAAACGTGTTATTATAAATGAAATAATAAAAAAGAATCAGAAAATCTCTAAATTCTGCTGTGTTCTTTTTATATTTATGGAGGTTGGCTAAAATTGCATCTAATTAATAAGAGAATTAACGATTGAGATTATATTGTTTTAATATTCGTATTAGTGTTTGATTATTCCACACTTTTCATTTCCGACTGGGTGAATTTTCTCTAACGGGTGGAAGGGAATAAAATTAGAGCTTTTCCCCATTCCTTTTTAAGTCTTCCTTTAATTATTCCAAAATGGCGCATTGAGTTCTAAAAAGGCCTTACATAAAGACTCATAGAGCATTAAAATGAATATAAATATTACATATTTTGCGGCAGAAATGTGATTTCTTGATCTCAATACAAAGATAAAGGGAATTTCTTCCAAAAGACGATATAGTTAAATAAGTAAACGCAAGAATCTTTATTTTTATATGAAAATACATTAGGATGGACATTAGATCTAGTTTATTTTTCAAAAGTTAAAATATTTTTGTTCTAATCAACAGCAACAGCAAAAACAGGCTGTACACTGTCTCATTTGAATCAGATCACTTACAAGCAACTTTCAAACATCTGGAAGTTAAAACTATCTTTCAAAAAAAGCCATGAAAAAAATCCAGGCTCAATCCAAAATTCAAAAAAAAGCCATGTTTTTTTTTTTCATAATGCAGTATTTTTTATAAGGAAAACAAATTTTTATTTAGAGTAATAATTTTACTGGAAAACATAATGTGAACGAACGAATATTAAAAATTACTTTTTTCCCCAAGAGAGAATTTAGTAGCAGTTATATATCTTTCAGGAATTTTAAGAACATTCTATGAAGCGAAGTGCTTCTGATTTTCATTTTTTGTGATATTTTATTGCATTCCTAAATTAGTTTGACGTCTCTTTTTTGTAGAATCATTCACAACAATTGTCTTACCAATTTATCAGTTTTTCACTTTTGTTGTAGGAGCAGTCTTTCATGATGAAGGATTTTGTAGGCGGAATCGGTGTTGATAAAAAATCTTTTGAAAAAAAAAGCGGTTTGTAATGGAAGAAAAAAAATTTTGAGGCAGAATGTACCTTTTCAGTTGATTTTTTCTTCCTGCCTTTCTCCTTTGTTTGCTTCTATCATAAATTGTGCTATGTTTGTCTTAAACGTAGTTAAAAGATCATTGTCCTTCAATATACGCATGGGCCAACAGTTTGGGGTGATAAGTACAAGAATTGGTCCGAAAATTTCTTACCAGCAAACAGGGATTTTTTAAAATCCATATCTTGATAATTTATCAGCTTATTTATCAGAAGGGAATCAGGATAAGATGCTTTAACTGTTTTTAATTGAAACCCTACTGAAAAAAATATTCAATCAACAAAAATGCATAATCTTTTTCACTATTTCTTCTACGATTCTTCTATTTCGACCAAACGGTATTTTTGAATTCTTTTCCTAGAAGTCTTTTTGTTTTCCATTTCCGGGCTTTTACAATATATTCCATAATATTACTATTAAAAATACCATGCTTACTTTGTCCTTCATAATGTCTTTTTTAGAGTATCCATTTGGATCAGATATATCTTTCAAAATGTTATGAAGAGGTAATCTGTTTGTAGAGGAATTGTTTCGATTTTTTCTCCCAAACTTTCAATCAACGATCTCATTCTCATCTTTTTTTAATTGCATTCAAATTATCTTTATCTTAATTAAGGCTTGATATTTTCATAATCGCTATCAAATTCGCTGTTTACATTCAAAAGAACAATTCCATTCCTCTTCATTTTCAGATTGTGCTTTTTCAGTAATTTTTTAAACAACAAGGTTTTCTTTTAAAGAATAATTCTTTTCTTGAAATTCAAGACATCCTTAGCAATAAAAAAATTATTATAACTATACTATCTCCAATTTTTCAGAAAAAACACCCCCAGAATATTATTATTATTATTTAATAATATTGTAAAAATCTTATACATATTTGCTATGCTTATTTCAATAATATGCTTTCAAATTTTTTACGAATGGGAAAATTCGCATGCGCTGAACTTCTTACTAGAATTGAAGAACAAAGAGAGTTATTCATTTTCTTCATAACTGATCACGGCAATGGTTAATATTAAAAATGCAACATTGAGGAAAATAAGCATATACCAAAATTAAGCTGCAATTTTTATATTCTCTTACATTATTATTATTGGAATGCTGCAAAACCGAATTGTTATTTAAGACTACAACTTATAATAGTAACTAATTAATTGATTGATTGATTAGGAAAAAGGTATAGTTTTATGAGACATCCAGAACTTGAGAAAGCACTCACATAAACAATAGGCATATTTTTCATTTCGTACAATTAATTTAAATAGATTGAATCGATAAAATCAGCAAGCAAATTTTTGTAACTATCCTAACTGATCTTGCATTTAGAAACTTAAAAAACTGACAGTGATGGAACATCGACAAGATTATTGATCATATTAAAAAATAATAATAACATTCTTGTCATTAGCATTCTCAGTCTATCTTGAAAAGAGTTGGTTTTTCTTAGAATGATGACTATGCATGACAAGATACTATAAACACTTAAGAAACGCATATGTTCATTTTTTAAAGGCGTCATTTTATTCGCCTTCAACAATCAGCGGATGTTTCAGAAACATTCACCTTTCGTTTATAGTTCGATATTCTAGACAGTATTTTAACCCTCAGTGGTGGCGGGGTGGTCGGCTGTATGCAAGAAGTATTTTAACCCTTGAGTCTTTCTTCAAGTGTCAAACAAAAGCATATCAATATGGCTCACACCCAAGATGAAAGATAGGTCATTTACATGGAGCACCATTTCACGATTTAGCGCCTCCGAAGAATCGAACCTTCTCTCCTGAGATGTTATTGTTGATGAGCGGGAAATGGCGCGAAAAGAGCCATCTCATGAAGCGTCTGGTTTATGTGGTTTGCTTTCAAGAAAATTGGCCATCGTTTAGAATGGGCATTACCGCGATCATATTTCTACATAATCATAAATTGAGTGGACGTTTTGAGTAGACATTTGCATCATAACAATCAATAAAAACAATAAATGTACCAATTTCTCAGAAAACATTGTTGGAAGTCTCGATTCTTGCAACGAATGCTAGTTTACGAGACAGAGAAAATTGACCAAGATTGGGAATAAAAACCGGCTTTTGTGTCTTAAATTTAATTCAAGGTCATTCCGATCACTCAAACAAATTTAAATATTGCTTGATTTCATACTAATTTTTGATGCCGCCAAGAACTATTTAAGATTCTTGCTCTCAGAATCTACTAATAGGTAGAGTGGTTGTTTATGATTTTGCATTCTTTGATGTTCTCTCCCTTGTTTTTAACAACAACATATTTACATATAAGTTTTTGCGGAATTCTTTTATGTTTTGTTGTTCTTTCAAAGAAATATATATGTTTTGTATCTCTAGAAATATTGAAAAATATGTTTACTTTTGAATTCCAGTGTTAATAAATATCTTTCATGAATGCGATATAACGATTTAATTTTATTAGAAATTCTGTAATTGCGAAGGACAAAACAATTTTTCTTGGAAGAATAGTAAATTTTAACTATCGTTCGTTAATTCTTGATTTAATAGATTTAAATTCAACCACAAATATTCGAGTTTCCTTCGAAGTTGAAAAGACCATACGTCAATCTTCATGACAGTACCTTGTTATTTTTTCGACTCAGTCATATTTCCAATAATGCATTTTTTTTGGGGGGGGGGGGGGAATTGGAGAGGTTTGAAATGTAGAGATTCATGGAAACCTTGAATTATTAGAAGAGTAAAATATTTCCTTTATGTATCCCTGAATAAATGGAAAAAAAATCTCAATTTGAAATTTAAAATATTGAACTGTTTAACCATCAGATCAAATGACGACCGTTGCATTGGTTCTACATTTCTGAAAAAAGAAATTCCTATGAAAACTTATTTTTCCACAAAGGTTTCTTGGCTCGAGTGCTGCTTTCATTTCCTGACCGTTATTCAACATTACCATCATCCGTTTCAAAATAATGGTTCTGTAACTTTAACCCTTTATTTACCGAATTATGTTGCAATCCATTTTTCAACTTCATTTTTGCACCAGTCATTTCGTTTCCTTTGCAGAATCATCCCAGGGTACCCAAGCAAAATAATGTAGTTATCAGAAATATCTTATTTAATTTAATTATTAATTAAATATTTTTAACTCCTGCTTTTATCTTATACCAGCGGGTGACCGAGCTCCGCTCGGAGAAAACAGGCATCGAAGCTAACTCGAAGATTTCAATTTTCAATTGTGATTTATCAAAACAATACATGCCATAAGAAAATTTGTGAAACCATTGGTGAAAAGATAACCGGTTAAACCTCGGCTTTTCATCGTCCACCAGCAATGTCATGTCTTGATGTTCCATTGGAAATCCCCATCTGCACTGGTCTCTTCCATGTTTGCTGACCATGCACGGAGCGTTTGGGTTCATATCACCACACGGGTTATGGATCATCCATTTCGAGATCAGTTCCTTGAGTTCCGGATCATCTTCTGGAAACTTTATTAGTTCGCCATATTGGCTATAGATGGCAGCACGTTACTGCTTGAAATCTATTAGCCAAAATGGCGAACTAATAAAGCTTGAAAATATCCTATCTGTAACTCCGAACTGCTCGACCGTAGCGCTTCAAAACCGGCGCCAATCGATTCCTCGTGGCCAAAAACCCCAGACCCCCAAGTTTACCGGAGTTTATTAATTCTGGGGTGATTTTCGACTTGGCAACCATTCCTCGTATTATAGTATAAGATTAACTTTGTTATTTGGTTTCCATTCTCCGTGTTCTTTAGAATACAATCAACAAAAATAGTCACATAGTAAAGATATAAACTAGATTGAAATGATACTTTCAAACACCGTCAGGAAATAAAGGGTTAAATTCGAACTCCAATCTAAGTGAGCAATGCAAGATTAAATTGTGTAGTTTAGAAATTCCTGATTATTAATTTTAAAAATTGCATTTTTAGAAGAAGATGCTGTTATATCTTGGAATACTAACCTCTATCTCGGTATAAGCTGCTATCTTATAATGAACATTTGAACTATCTTAAACAGCATTCACTAGTTCTTAATAGAAAACTGTTGTTTATTCTCCTGTCATTGTTTATCAGTGCAATGGTTAAATTGTTTCTCTCATTTAAAAAACAAAATTTTAAACGATGATATTTCTTTATTTGCATTCTTCAAGAATTTGTTGAGTATCTTCTCTTATTCTCTCTAATGGATTATGATTTAAGTAAATTAGAAGTAGTTTGTAAGTTCGAATGTAAGTTACAAACAATGCTGTCTTATATGTAAACTATTATTTCTTCAAGGATCTCAAATATAATCTGTACCATATATCAGTGTCTCGAATATATGATGATAATTTTGATGTTATTTTTAAAAGTTACTTAGCGAGACGGAGATGGGAGGAGGAAGGGACGTGAAAATAAGAATCATGAACCTATACAAAAACAATTGAAACTTGTGGGCTGAATAAGAAGAGAAAGTTTCAGTTAGATAATCGTGTAAAATGCATGTTTCAGGATCTGTGCAGGAAGCAACAGGACTTACGTTTTCAAGGCCAACTCTTTAATAACCACATTCACACACGAACAAACATAAAGATACGACATAACAAAACATTCACACGCGCTACTTAACAGTGCAGTGTCACATCTCATTCTGATTGCAATGCGCAATGCATTATGGGATGGCATATGGGATAGCCTATCAGGCATCGTCATCTAGTATCCAAAATAGAAGAGATTTGTAACTGCTATAAAACTGAATTCTTCTAAAACTTCCAATTTATAGTCAGTCTTCACTGATGTGCAGAGACTGTATTGCTAATCTAAGTTTTATACATTTTAATTTAGTGTCCTAAATTTAATTCTTATCGTATGCGATATTTTAATTCTTTAACATCGGAGATGAGTGAATGGGAACCTTCACAAGAATATCTTTGAATTTTTGGGAGTCATAAATTTCATCTATTTTATATGAATACCATAAGGTTTTTAAGCATTTTCTTGAATTTTTTTTTTCCGTAATTGGAGCCATAATTTTAAGATCTTTGCTAACACGTTCACTGCCACTACCTGATATCAGGACCATCTATCTATCTAATGAAATGAACTCCTTCTTTGCTATCTTTTAACCGTAGTAGAGAAAGGTGTCAGCTAATAGCATAGATGGTTTGGTCCTAGAAAAGAACGCTATCCGCGAGTTATCTCGTAGTTGACAGTCTACGTATTAAACTTATTGTGCTTTGTTTTTATCTAATACTATAATACGAGGAATGGTTGCCAAGTCGAAAATGGCCCCAGAATTAATAAACTCCGGTAAACTTGGGGGTCTGGGGTTTTTGGCCACGAGGAATCGATTGGCGCCGGTTTTGAAGCGCTACGGTCGAGCAGTTCGGAGTTACAGATAGGATATTTTCAAGCTTTATTAGTTCGCCATTTTGGCTAATAGGTTTCAAGCGGTAACGTGCTGCCATCTATAGCTAATATGGCGAACTAATAAAGTTTCCAGAAGATGATCCGGAACTCAAGGAACTGATCTTGAAATGGATGATCCATAACCCGTGTGGTGATATGAACCCAAGCGCTCCGTGCATGGTCGGCAAACATGGAAGAGACCAGTGCAGATGGGGATTTCCAATGGAACATCAAGACATGACATCGCTGGTGGACGATGAAAAGCCGAGGTTTAACCGGTTATCTTTTCACCAATGGTTTCACAAATTTTCTTATG
The DNA here is from genome assembly GCA_026543055.1 of Argiope trifasciata. Lineage (NCBI taxonomy): Eukaryota > Metazoa > Arthropoda > Arachnida > Araneae > Araneidae > Argiope > Argiope trifasciata. The sequence goes on from JAPMOQ010044256.1 coordinate 567,252, forward strand.
GCATGTATTGTTTTGATAAATCACAATTGAAAATTGAAATCTTCGAGTTAGCTTCGATGCCTGTTTTCTACGAGCGGAGCTAGGTCACCCGCTGGTAAGGGTAAAACATTGTTTGTATTTTACCATTGAGAAAATGTTTTCTTTAATAGATCATATGACAATATACACATACTATTTGTTTTGGTGTAGCATGGCCAGCTTTGACTCTTGCGCCATAAAAATCCAATCCAATCAAATTTACAGTATTAATTGGGTTTCTGAATGTTTTTAAGAAATCACGGAAAGAAATATTAAAATCTGATGTTCAATGCGAACACTAGAAAAGTATTTTCTGTGAATAAAAGAGCTCTGTTTTGTAGTATATCCAAATAAAGTGCCAAAGACGAACTACGAATTGGAAAAGAAAAGAAGTTTGGTGTCTAGATTATACATTTGCTTTGGCCAGTAATAAAAATTGACTTTTATTTCCTTTTCAATTTAAATCGATTCGATAAATTTTCTAGCCGATTTCTTTCGATTTTATTTTCTTTTCATAATTAACTAGCTGGTAGCCGGCGCGTTGCTACCACCGAAAAAAAATATTAAGTGCAATCAATTAATACGTTGGCCATGTTGTATCGAAATGGGATGAACGGTACGACAGTATGTAAACTACGAACAGACAAATGTCCATTTTTATATATTAGATTTGTATAATCTTTTAGAATTGTAATGTTTGGTTTCCTTTCAGAATGGTAATGAAAGACACTATTTTTGGTATCTCGTGATTCGTTTCATATTCGTTCAGAGTTCCCAAATTTAATTTTAGGAAATGGATTAAAATACTTTCTTTTAAAATGGATTAAACATAGAAAATATATTTAAATCATAAAATCTTTAATATACCGGGTGGCCAGAAATAAAACACCCCTACTCTGACCTCCCTGGATATCGAACTACTCAGTGTAAAGGCTTGAAAATTTGTGGACATACTATTCAAAAAATGGGGAAACGGATTTCACGAAAAAAAAATTTAGTTCCAGAAATCACCGATAGGTGGCGCTGTACCACTGGACGTATGCTGAAAAGACACAAAAACACGTTTTAAACACATTTTATTTGAAAGTACCAAGCATACATGAAACAAGGACGTTATCGATGCAGGGAATGCTGCTCAATATGGTTCCCTTCCTGAAGATGTAAAATGTGAAGTCTGTGGACAGCTTGTTCAACTGCGGATCGTAACTGGTCATCTGAGATGCTTCTCACATGCAGACTGATACTCTCTTTCAAATCTGCCAAGGTTATCAGACGTTCTCGATAAACAAGGTTTTTTAAGTGTCCCCAAAGCCAAAAATCACACGGATTAAGATCCGGTGAACGAGATGGCCAAGTTGTCGGAAACGCGCGACTGATTATTCTGTCAGTGGTGAAATGTTGGCGAAGAAACTGTTGCACAGGGAGTCCAATGTGTGGAGGTGCTCCATCTTGCATAAAAGTAATGGTGTCAAGGCATTGGCGCTGCTGCAAATGGGGTACAACAAATGTTTCGAGCATCCTTTTGTACCTGTTGGCCGTCACGGTACATGTCTCAAGGCCATTGGAAGTAACCTCTTCGAAAAAGAACGGTCCAAGGATGAATGTGGCTGTGAATCCACACCAGACTGTAACTTTCGGTGAGTGGAGTGGAATCTCTTGGAAGGTACGGGGGTTTGTCGTGTCCCATATGCGACAGTTATGGGTGTTCACTGTTCCACTGAGGTGGAAATGGGCCTCATCGCTCCACAGAATCTGCCACGGCCACGATGCATCCACTTCAACTCTAGCAAGAAATGTCAATGCAAAGGTCAGTCGCATCTCCCTGTCTGTGGCCAGCAATTGTTGATTAGGGCGGATTTTGTACGGGAAACAATGCACCATTTTTCTGAGTACGTTCCACACTGTGCTATAGGGAACACCCAAGTGTCGTGACACTGCACGTGCACTACTGCAGCCTAAAACATTATCCATTGACTGTTCAACAATACCGGTGGCAACATCTTCAACGACATCTGAACGAACCGGTTTGCGTCCTCGACCAGGCTGAACTCCAAGATGTCCAGTTTCCTCGAATCGAGCGATCATTCTCCTGAGAGCTTGTGGAAGCAATGGTCCCTTACGCAAATCCTTAAGTCGGCGAAACTCTCGAAGTGCTGCTGGAGCATTTCCTTTATTCTCGTAAAACAACTTCACAAGCAAAGCGCGTTCTGGCAGCGTGACAGCCATCACTAATAAGAATGACATTCCCCACCTTTTAACTTCTTTTATACCCAGAACATGGCTTCTAACCATGCTTTATGCAAATTTTTCTGGTTACAGTATGAAATTGCAGTTACAACGGGAGTTCTAGCTTCTTTACTATTTTTATTTTCCATAAGGGGCAGAAAAATTAAAAAGGAAGCATGGAAGCATTCCATTCCGCATAAACATTTTAATTTTTATTATTATTTGTGTCTTTTGATCATAGTTCCAGTTGTGCAGCGCCACCTATCGGTGATTTCAGGAACTAATTTTTTTTTCGTGAAATCCGTTTCCCCATATTTTGAATAGTATGTGTACAAAATTTTGAGCCTTTACACTGAGTAGTTCGATATCCATGGAGGTCAGAGTAGGGGTGTTTTATTTCTGGCCACCTTGTAGTTGAAAAGATAATTTCTTGAAAACTAGATGATGCACAATTATTTGTACTATAATATTTTCGGAAGTTACTGCAAAAAACGATAAAATTTAATTAAAATTTTTAAAAAAACCAGTGTCGGTCTCCCCCAAACTCTCTCGCATAATCTGCAATGAAGTTACCTCTGAGAATGACTTGCATGACATTTGCATACTATAGCTGCAAAATATCAACCTTTCACTTGAATTTAGCACTTTTAGGGAATCTCTTGTCTCCTCGACGAGTGATTTGGAAATTAATCCTTCGTCAATACATGCTATTGAGATTCGATTATTTTTTTTAGATAATTGTACTGTCCCTATAAGCCTCCCGTAGGTGTAAACAATAAGCTGATAAAGTTTCATCTCAATCGGATGAACGGTGTAGGAAGGCATAAGAGACGTACTGACTGGCATTCATTTGTATTTATATAGATTTTCCTTGTTTGATTTTTACGGTTGAATAAATGTTTCATAGATAATATTGTTAAAATAGAATAAATGTTGCATATAACAGGAATAAACTCAAATTGTTATTGCATAATAGAAAACGTGATCGAGGGTACAACGCATTCCCTTACGTAATGCACGATTGTGATAACACGCAAACACTAAGGGATATAAAATGTAATACTACGTCGGAGGACATAAAACATCATAATCTACATAAAACTCAGAAAAATTACAAGCTTTGACTCTATAAAACTCAGAAATTTTATCGAGTCAAAGCTTCTAATTTTTCTGAAAAAGAAAAAAAAATAGGTGCACTTATAGTTTACCAGCGGGTGACCGAGCTCCGCTTGGAGAAAACAGGTATCGAAGCTAACTCGAAGATTTAAATTTTCAATTGTGATTTATCAAAACAATACATGCCATAAGAAAATTTGTGAAACCATTGGTGAAAAGATAACCGGTTAAAGTGCACCATTGTAAACTATTCTAAACAAAGTTAGAGTTTGGAAAGAGAACTATTCTATACAAAGGTAAAGATTGAAGTGTGTTGAAGTTCAATATTTTTGACAAATTTATTTAGAAAAACCAAACATATATACATACATAAGAAACATATTATAAACCTATAACAGCATAAACATAAAACTTTATTAGTTCGCCATATTGGCTATAGATGGTAGCACGTTACCGCTTGAAAATTTAAGTAGCCATTATGGCGAACTAATAAAGTTTGAAAATATCCTATCTGTAACTCCGAA
>JAPMOQ010044256.1:579399-602179 GCA_026543055.1 Argiope trifasciata
GCGATTCGTTTCATATTCTTTCGGAATTCTCAAGTTTAATTTTAGAAAAGCGGATTAAAATATTTTCTTTTCAAATTCATTAAACATAGAAAATTTATTTATATCATAAAATCGTTAATATAGTTGAGAAAAAAATAATTTTTTGAAAACTAAGATGGTGCACAATTATTTATACTATAATATTTTCGGAAGTTACTGCGAAAAAGGCTAATATTTAATTAAAATTTCAAAACCCCAGTGTTAGTTTCCCCCAAACTTTCTCGCATAATCTGTAATAAAAAATGTTACCTCTGAAAATGACTTGCATAATATTTATGTGCTATAGCTACAAAATATGAACCTTTAACTTGGATTCAGCCTTCCTACTTAATCTATTATCTCCTCGGCGAGCTATTTCGAGACGAATCCCTGGTAAATAGACGCGGTTGAGATCCGAAATTTTGTTAAAAATGTTTAGATAATTGTACTATCCCTATAAGCATCCCGCACATGAAAGCAATAAGCTGACTCAGTTTCATCGCAATCGGAAGAAAGGTTTAGGAAGTCATAAGAGACATACAGACAAACATTCTTTATTATTTATATAGATAAATAATAATAACAAGAATCAGATTCGTTATTTGGTGCAATTTGACTTAGTTGCTTTTAACAATTTTACATTTAAAAAATACCAAATACTTTTATACTTACCATACACTGCGTGAAAAAAGTAGAAGGACAATAGATTATTTTAAATAAATGAATAATACAGCATTTTTTAAATAATTATTTTACATACAAAATTTTTACAAGCAGATACCTGTATCTACATAAAATGAAATAGGACACATTTTTAAAAAAGTACATTTAATTTAAAAAATCAGTTTTGACGATGTCATAATCTGTGAAAAAAGTAGAATGACACTTCTGAAAAAATGGGTATAATATATTAATTAATATGGAATTCTTCGTCCATTGGCTCGAATTACTTCAAAAATTCTGTTGGGCATTGAACTATATAAAGATTGCATTTCTGTTTGGCAAAATTTGTCCCATACACATTCTAATGATTTCTGCAGTTCATCTACAGATTCAAACTGTTTCCTCCCTCGTAAACGCGAAGTACAATCATTGACCATAAATTCTATACAATGTTGAGATCAGGACTTTTGGTAGGCCATTGTAAAATACGAACTTTGTTTGCTGCAAAACAATTTTTAACACCATTTACTGCCTGAATTGATGCTCCATCTTGTTGGAAAACCCAGTAGCCTCCTCCTAACTCAGGGCCATATGGAAGAAGATTTGAGTTTAGAGTTTGGATGTAGTCTGGATAATTCTGTCTACAATTTAGAAAAACTATATTTGTTCTACCTCCATAACCAACTGTTAACGAAACCATTAGACCTCTTCCTCCCATTTGTTGACTAGAATAGCCTCTTCTTCATTACCAAAAGGTGCCAATAGTACCAATAACCGTCTGGACCATCCAAACTGAGCTTTTTCTCATCGGAAAATACAACTGAGGTCCATTCAGAGTTCCAGTACTTGTAGTCTTTAGTCCACTGCAGTCGGTGCATAATGCGTCCTTCATTCCACTTCGGATGGTGCTTCCGTTTTTTGAAGATGAACTTTTTTGAGCTTTTTATATAGTTCTAGACAGTTCTTTCGGATACATGTGTAATCCCTGGTAGCCATTGAGCCTTGTTGACACTTCCACCTGTATTTTTGAATTCACGAATGATTTTTCTTTGATCATGTTGTGTAAGTTTTTTTGGCCTTCCCGTCTTTTTTCTTCTGTCACTCAGGGTTTTTTATGAAGTTCGAAACAGTATTAAGACTGATACGTAGTTGCGGTGCAATCTCTCTTGCACCTTTTTCTTCATTTTTATTAGCAACTATTTGGTTCTTCTGGAACTCACTTAAGGATTTTCCTCTGGGCATTCTAAAACCAATAAAAACTATGAATTTCAAACTAAATTCTTTATTCTTGACAAAAAGTTATTAAAAGTAAAGGAGTACACCAACCTTTATGGTTTCCAACAGATTCAAAATCAATTTTTAGGATGTGTCCTTCTATTTTTTTCACACACCAAAAGTTGCTAAGTATTGAATTCTCAACCTTAAATATAGGTAGCAAAAAATTTCTCACCTAACTTAAATTAAAACATTAACAAAACAACCTCTTTAAAAATCAGATAAAAAGCAGTAAGATTAAAGCAAAATGTACAAAAAAAAAATGACTGTCCTACTTTTTCACGCAGTATATGCAGCCTGCTCACGAAGGCAATGGTTATGAAGTCAAGTTTGTGCACAAACTTGGTGAGTGAAAGTTGTGTCACCAAGTCTCGAACTTTAGTCGTTAAGCTCTAAGATCTTTATTGCGACACCTAGCAGCATCCAATACAGATGATTGTGCTGGGAAGCAACTTTGCAGGCTTGTAACAATATAAATATTTCAGTGTTTTTTATATAAGAAACCTATTCTGTGCGAATTTCATGCTTTTCTGCGTTATGGAGATTGAAAAGGAGTTTCTTGTTTAAATGTATTCAAGTACCTCGCTTAAAATATTAATTTAGAAGTTGCTCATATATCAAAGAGCGCAAATCAATATAATTGACCCTTCGTCCTATCTAATATCTTCAATAAAAGCTCGAACATAGAAAGCCTTTGATTATGGTATTAAAATCGGCTGAACCGCAGAAAATCGTTTTCTGAAAAGTTTACAAAGACCGGCTCTGATGTAGAAAACCGTAGATGCTTTCCCTTTTTGCAGTAAGTGTCCTTTTAAGAAGATTATATTAGCTGAAGAATTCATTAGCTGTAGACCAATGGGTTAGATGCCAAAAATGAACAGTTTTAAAAACACATTAAGGCTTTAAAGTATTATTTTCACGTTTCAATGTTTAACTTATAATTCATTCTTATAAATATTTAGGAATCTTCAAATAATTCTTCTCAAATCCACAAAAGGATTAAACTTTAATCGATTGACTGATAGTTAAATTCAAGCTTTTTAAATCGGTGTTTAATCAACCAGAATATACGAAAGGGAAGATTTTAAAAATGCAGCAAGCTAGGAAGTGGGAGAGGGGAAATCGATAGCTAAATTGTATCTTCCTAAAGACACAATTCATTTAATAATAATATATATCTTCGCTCTGTACGTCTGTACGCATAAACGCTTAACTCTATTTCGTTCATTACGATTGGATCTTCTGACGAATGATTTATGAGAATTTTCATTCGGCCTGTCTTCTATTTTTCGACGATTTCGTTTTAAAATCGATACGGCACGACTTATACTCACTTATAAACTCTTTGTAAAAAAATTTGTCCGTTCATTTTTCAAATACGTTCGCTTGAAATCTTATCAAACCGCTTGTTGATGTGACCGAGCAAGATCGAAATGTTGCCAAACTGGGATTAACAAATTCAGCCTGATTTTGCGTCCACATAAGAGTTTTATGTACATAGATTGATTAGTGCGAAACCGAAATTATAAATATCTTAAATATAAAGCAATACATTAAAAAGAAAAAAGGCGGAATCAAGCAATAAATTTACTATTCCTATATGTAAGTAAATAAATATTATTACTGAAACAGTATTCAAAGTAACCAACTGACGATATCAAGGTAACAAAAGACCTCTTCCTGCTAGTTTATCTCATTACAACATTTGACGGTTTCAACTAAATAGTTGAAAGGAAACTTTTTTTTAAAGCTTTGTCAATCTAGAACTCTTTGAAAATCCAACATCGAATGAAAAGTGTATTTCATAAATATATATATTTTTTATTATTATTCCTTTTCAATAAAGCTGGCATCCTCAGGAACTAAACATCACTGCATGTTCAAAAATAACTTTTGTATGTAAAGTTGCGCAATAATCTATACTTATAATAAAGCTCAATGTGTGTGTGTGTGTGTGTGTGTGTTGGCGCTCTACAGGCCAGACCGTTGGACCTACAGCTACCAAATTTGGTACATGTATACCTTGGAAGTCGGGAATGTGCACCTCGGAGCCCTTTTTTCGAATTTTTAATTAGAATTTGAATTAATTAAAATTTAAGCGAAATTTCGACGTTTTTCAGCTATAACTTCCGAAAATATAATCGCATAAACATGATTTTTACATAAATTTAAAGATTAAAAAATTAGCCTTCTAATGGTATCAGTGTTTTAATGTATAACTTAAGCTTCTATTTTTTAGCGAATTTTTAAAGAAATATTTTATCCATGTTTTTTTAGCACGTGAATAGATAAAATAAAAGAATGCCGGAAGTTCAAATAAAAAAAAAATTATCATCACAAAATAAATCTAAAGAAATGCAACTTTCAGCACTTGACTGAATAAAATAAAAGTATAAAATGTGATATTTTCTTTAAAAAATAAATGCAAAGCAAAGGTTTCTACAATCCTTTGCAATATCTATATCAATCTATACTTATAATAAAGCTCAATGTGTGTGTGTGCGTGTGTGTGTGTGTGTGTTGGCGCTCTACAGGCCAGACCGTTGGACCTACAGCTACCAAATTTGGTACATGTATACCTTGGAGGTCGGGAATGTGCACCTCGGAGCCCTTTTTTTGAAATTTTAATTAGAATTTGAATTAATTAAAATTTAAGCGAAATTTCGACGTTTTTCCGCTATAACTTCCGAAATTATTATCGGACAAACATGATTTTAACATCAGTTTAAAGATAAAAAAATTAGCTTTCTAATGATATCAGTGTTTTAATGTATAACTCAAGCTTCTATTTTTAACGAATTTTTAAAGAAATATTTTAACCATGTTTTTTTAGCACGTGACTGGATAAAATAAAAGAATGCCGGAAGTTCAAATGAAAAAACAACAATTATCATCGTAAATCAAATCTAAAGAAATACAACTTTCAGCACGTGATTGGATAAAATAACATAAATATAAAATGTGATATCTTCTATAAAAATAAATGCAAGGCAAAGGATTCAAGAAATCGTTTGCTGTATTTCTATCATTAATTACATAAATTATCTTTATTTACCGTAAACCTGATTGAATTTAGACAGGAATGCATTGAAATCCCGAGTTAATGACATATTTCTATAATCGTTTGCAATATCTGTATCATTAATTCAATAATTTTTTCCCTTTTTCTCTTTCTTTAAAAAACATATTTAACATTTTGGCAATATAACCGAAAAAAGCATTTTTAATATTTTGGAAGCATAATTGATAAATTATTAGAGCATTAAACTCAAAAAGTTTTTCCGAATAAAGTTACCGACTCTTTAAATACTAATAACTGAATCATTTAACTTAAACTATTTCTTAAATTTTGGCTAAAAAATATATGATTTAATTGGAAATTTTAGAACGCATTACTCATGGCGAACCAGCTGGTCGCCAAAGGCGGCTAGTAACTCAATAAATCTACTTTATTTACGGTAAACCTGATTGAATTTAGACAGGATATGCATTGAATTCCCGACTTAATGGCATATTTATGTAATCGTTTGCAATACCTGTATTCTTTTAAAAAACATATTTAATATTTTGGCAACATCATCGAGATTTTTTTTAATATTTTGGAAGCATAACCGATGGTTAAAATTGACTGATTTATAAAATTAAAGAATATTATTAGGAAAAGGTGTACTTTTAGAACTTTCCGTCCATCATCTTAAAGAAAATATTAATTTCAGGTCAATCAGTGCCCAGAATGACTTCAAGGCTAATGAATATGTGATTTAATTGAAAATTTTAGAACGCTTTACTCATGGCGAACCAGCTGGTCGCCAAAGGCGGCTAGTGTGAAATAAAATTGGTACAGTACATTTTATTCCACTTCCAAAAAATGCAAACATCTAAAAAGTGGCTAAAGAAACTCTGGATTTATAATTTTTATCTTTTAAGCTGTTTATACCATCTGCAATACAATTCGGAGAATAATAGAGAAAAAAAGTAATAAATAAAATGAATTTAAAATAAAAGATTCTATTTTTGTATTAAAAATGCATAATTTTGTAATATTTTTTAACAATAAATTAAAGATTTGCATTGTATTCTTATTTGCATTTTTTATATTCCCCATGACAATAACAAATAATGTATCTATTTGCTTAACGTAATCTCGAAAGATTAGCACAATAACGTTTTTTTAATTATGTTCTGTTGTACGATATCTTAATAAATTAAAGAATACATACATTTAGACGCGATTTTTCCGATTAAAATTAGTTTTTGTTTTAAATTTAGACTTCTGAATTTTGTATTTTATGCAAAATAATTTTACATTTTTGGATGAATGAAATAAAAAGACTTGGATGAATCCATTCTTGTGACTAATATAATTTAATCCATTATTTGTTTAATTTTTAAATCTACAGTAGAGATGTAGTATAAAACTGCAACATCTTATGAATTAGATCTCGATTACATGAGCTGTAAGTATAAAAACGTCCGTTTTTAATTAGCTCTTTTTTTTGGAAATGTAAGAAATATATCTGATAAAAACTCTGTAGGGGTTGAAAATCTATTAAGAATTTTTAAAAACATTTTTTTTTAATATTCCTTTTATGAACATATTTTGTTTTATATAGTTTAAAACGGAATCTTGAAAGTCACACGCAGATATCGCTCAATAAATTCCAATGAAATTTTTATATTCTCAAGAATATTCCTTTTGCGAACTATTCAGTTGATAATTCGAAAAAGTATATTCGAAGTACATTAATAAATCCTTTATTTAATTTTAATTTGCTGAAAGGGGGTTCAGTACTTATTATATTTAGTAACTGGCAATGTAAAGGATTGTAAAAAATATTACATTAGATAAAAGTAGATAGCTGATGTAGAGAAAGTAGATAGTCCATTTGAATCCTGCCTCAGCCTCCGACTTCTGGGCGCCGGGCACGCCGCTCAGTCTTAACATGTCTGACGGGGATTTCCTTATTCTGAAATGAACTTTTTCCGATTTGTTTTTATAGATATCACTACGATCTTTGCCTAATAAAGACATCAATCGATGCTCAGCCAGAAACATGGAAACAAGCATGTAGACTTTTAGTATGTGTAACATTATAACTGTTCAGAACACTGTTTTAATTCTGAATCATGGTCCCTCCCCTCAGTCGTGAGGCCCGAGTACATAGCACCCGCCGCACCCCCCAGATGATCGGCCTTGTTAGTAGAGATTGAGATAAAGTGAATACTGAGATGTGATCAACGATACCTTTAATCTCTGTATTTAGCAAAGAATAAATAATAACAAAAAAGTCCTGAGCATCGCGAAAAAAACTGTCCTTTATTGTACTGATTCGAAATTCAGAAATGATAAAGCTGAAAGAATCGAATTATACCGGGTTTTCTCTATAAATTTAAATGTTTCCCTCCTGTAAAACACAATTTCGGAATTCTCGGATAGCAGCTACGCAGATAACAAATAATGAATCTTTGCAACAAGGCTCATTTACCACGATTACATTTTGTTAATACCTGTCTGCCGAAAAAGCTTAAGTGCGAAATAAAAGGCAGATCATCTGCTTTTTTCCGCAGCTATTATGTTTTTATCGCGAAGCTTCTACCTTTCTAAATTGTTCCCACTCCGAAGTGATCGGGATTGTGAAAAGGGTTCTCTGTTTTTCAAGGCTGCGCTGACAATGGCTGGGCTTAGCATTGTATCTTCCTGGAAGTCTTTTGTTTTCCCGATATTCAAGTTTGGATGCAGATTTTTGAGAATGAAACAAAACAGAAAAAAATAAGCATGCATCGCGCCTGAATCAACATTTTTAGAACTGCTAAAAGTAATAAAAAAAGAAAGAATATTTGTAGAATTAACGCATGGCGTGGCATAAATGCTGGTAGTTTTTGTAACAGATGAAGGACACTTCATCGCATCTTTTCTTTGCGGTTAAAATTCAGCTTCGTGACAGAAAGTATATCTGCATACTTTGTTTTTTTCTTTTCAAACTCTTATTTGACGCAGGAATTTTGTAAAGTTTGCAGCGAAATATTGCATAACCGAATGAATGGTAGTGGAACACAAAAGACAGATCACTGCACGTGAAATGACGATCATTCTTGATTTTTTGAATGTTTCTTTGAAACTAGGTATCAAGTTACTCACGTGTTTCAAACGCACCAGTTATTGGTTATCTTCAATCACCATCATCGTTGCACAATTTTTCTTTCCCACATCTTAAACTTTTAGTTGCTAATTTTGTACTATTTTTAAAAAAATCTAAAGTGCTTAAAGTAATTTGGTTGCTTAATTGGAGTTAATTCCAATTTTGAAAGGCTCGAGGATTATTTGGATCTCATGATTTTGTTGAGTTCAGTTTAGTTTAGTTATATTAAGGTCCCGCTTTAAAGCAACGCTAGGGCTATCAGGGTAGATTGTTAAAGTCAATAAATCATGCCAATTGAGTTAAAAAAAACATTTAATGACATTAAAGGACATGATTTTCACGGAGACACAACTATTTGGGACAATAACATTTAACATGCATTAAAATAATACTCGGAGACAAGACAAGGACTGATTGTTCATGGCAGCGACCGCTAGAGGGCGGAGGAAAACAGTTGCGGTTTCACAGTTTGTTAAATTGCTCATATGCAATTAAGTACTTTGTTCTTAGTATTAACGAACATTGAGTGCCTTTTCGTGCAACATCAAAAACGTACAATGTATAATTGATCCCCCCCCGTCATATACTGTTTTTGAGATAGGAACATTAACTCCAGAGCTCGCTGGTAGCTGTCTCATCTTGTAGTGCATAGTCGTTTTACTATACACTATAAGATGGAACAGCTTTAATTCTGAAGGGCAACATCTGACATCATTGCCACGACGGCAGATGTTGCCCTTTAGAATTTAAGGGGGGGGGAGAATAAGAATTAATGCATATAGATAATCGAATGTAGTAATACAATCTGGAACTCAAACCATTTCTTGGATTCGAGTCAGTTTAGTTTAGTTATATTAACGTCCCATTGTAAAACAACGCAAGGGCTGGGGATGGACATCGTCATTTTAAACCGCGGTCAGATGACGCTGACGACAACTGAGCTGGAACTCCTACCCCCCTCTCCACACTACATTTCACCAGCGGGAGGAAGTTTGATCGGACCAATTTAAAGTGCAACAGAACACTTTTTACGACGGTTCTTCGGTGGAATCAGATCTCGAAACTGGAACCCTACGGCTCGCTAGCCGATACCTTACCACCAGGCCACCTCTGTCAGGATTTTGTTGAGCTAATATTGTTGCCTACATGAAGTTAGCGTTGATAAACCTGTGTTACCTAAAGTCAAGGATAACACTCGCTTATCTCAAATGGAGGCTGTATTCATGGAACTAAACCTTACAACTGTTTTTATCCACAAGACGAAATGACTCGAAATTTCCAGATTTAGAGAGATACAGAAATTATAAGAATGTTCCAGAACAAAGGAAAACATTGAGCAAATCAAACACTTTTTTTAAGGAAATTTGCCTGCAGTCAGATACGAACTGGCGAACCGTTGCTTTTAGTTAATAACACTTTATACTGAATCATTGTATACTAGAATGTTATTAAACATCCTACACTGTGTCATTCTAGAATGTTATTAAATCTCCTACACTGAATCATTCTAGAATGTTATGAAATCTTCTACACTGAGTCATTCTAGAATGTTGTTAAACATTCTACACTGAATCATTCTAGAATGTTATTAAACATTCTACCCTGAGTTATTCAGTCCACGCCAAGCTCGAATAGGCTTCGTTATAATATGGACGGAACCTCAACTGACAGTCCATCTTTCAAGCATCTACACTGCACCAAAAGGAAGACATCAGCATTAAAGATGGCTGCAGCGCAATACATACTTACATGAGACGTATTCACATACATGAGATATATTCACATATTTACTTACATGAGACATATTTACAGATGCACTTACATGAGACATATTCACAATACATCTCAATGGCCATATATTTCTCTACGGGCTGTCTCGATCGAAAGGATATTGTCACACAAAATACAAAAGATCATATATAAAGAAAATACTCTTTTTACGTCTGTTAGGAGTCATCTTCTGATCTCCAACGAATGGCAAAAATCTCTTATATTATCAAATGATCCAACAGAAAGAGCAGCCGAATGTAAAAAGTTTTCGTCGCTGATTGCCATTGATCGAAAGACGGATTAATTTAAGTATCCGACGTTTTGCACATAGAATGGCGAAATGCTTCTGTTTTACTAAATTAGGTACTTTAAAATATTGAATCTTGTAGTTGATTTAAAAATATGTTTATGCTCCTCATTTCAGATAAATATCTTTAAAATTTTTAGGATCATAAGTATAAAATTTCTATTATTTCGTTTTGTTTTCGAATTAAAAATAAAGGGCCTTTGTAAACACAATTTCGAGCGCTCACATAACTCTTAATAAAATAATACAGCATTTCAATCACTTAACAATAGAGAATCAAAATCTTGACTGTACAGAACTAGGCTAAGGCATGTTTATTTAAAAACAAAATTATTCATAGAATAAGATTAAACAGATGCATATGAATTAATGGTAAGTGCTATTAATTATAGATTAAGTGCTATTAATTACAGTTCAGTCCACGGAGCTTCATATTAAATTTATGAATCATATAAAAATACAAATTAAAAATTAATGTATCTTTATCAGTCAGAACTGCATAAATTTAAAAGACAAATGTTGATACTTGTTAATTAAAAAGACAGATAGTGATTGTGCTACATATTTTTAATGCTAAGTAACCATCAATTTTTAAAATAATTCTGGTATCTTGCTTAGAATTTATGAAATACATAACGAATTTGTTTATTTTAATTTCACTTTTTTCAATAAAAAAAATTGTTCAAATAAATCTATAAGAGTAAGATTTAAACTCATTTTAAAATGTTTACAATCCTTAATCAACAATTTTAAATAATTTGCAAACAGAATATGTTTTAATTATCCGTCAAAAATTTTCTGGCCAAAAAAAGTTGCGATAATTCTAAAATAATACATAAATAAATTTTTGACCTTTTAGATATAAAATATCATTTGCATTAATAAATTTCATTTTATCAAAACTCCATCAACTAGCTTCCTTTATTGCAGATTTTCTTTTTTAGTTCAGTTAAATTTCATAATCTCGTATCAAAAGTTAACTATATTTACTCCATTTATTTTAAAAGTTATCAATAAAGGAAATTTAATATTTGTAATCATTTTCGCCGAGCGAAATTCATAAAATCATTAAATATGAAACAAATTTAACTCTGAATTAAAATATATCCATTGCGTTATAGGTTTTTTTGTCCTGCATTCTCATAGTTAATAAATAAAAGGAATTTTTTTTTACTCTTTACACGATTCTCAATACTCTGAATGGTATTGTCATACAATACTATGCATTGAGTGATTTCCTTAATTGCTTGTTTTTAATTCATAGAAACCTTTTTATAAAATATTTCCTCCCTGAGAATTTAAAAAAAAATCAGTAATAAGGTACCATGAAAATGAGGGAGAAAAACTGTTGCGTGCTTACTGTATTAAAAGCGAGTTGTATTTTTTCATCTGTTCATCATCTTTTTCTTCTCTTTGTAATGTATCGATCACAGGAAAAATATTCTAAACGAATTCCGTGTGTTGTTGATTAATCAAACATAATTTTTCTTTTATATTTACATTCATTGTAAAATGTCATGCAAAATGTCATTGTTGTAACGCATTAAAAGGAATAAGAAATATTCACGTACATATGATATTTATTAGTTCAAAATACTAAAATCAAAATTGATCCAATTTTAAAAACTATTAAAAAGACAATATATTAATTGTAGCAATATACTGAAAGACAATATAACAATAATTCATAACTTTTAAATTGCAATAAAATAAAGACATTTTTTATTTGAAAATCTTCATACATTATGTATTATATCTTTACTTGTATTAAAGAGAAATGTGCGTTTGTATCTGTGAATGCACTCAATAAACTAGACTATTTGGACTCGATTTACCAATTTTGACGCATATCTACATACTTTGCAGGATGAGAAAGTGCGTCTCGGAGAATTATTTTGCATATATTTTGAGTGAAATGGAATGTTAATAATAGTTTTAATTAAAAATTAAGCAAAAATCTTGTGTTTTTTTGCGATAGCTTCCAAATATAGGTCAAAAATTACTTTAATAATATTGATTTAAAAAAAAAACTTTTCAATGATACCAGATTTTTGCCATATAATTTTTTTTTCTAGGTTTAACTATTTTAAAGAAATTTTCCATGAAGAATACAGAGAAAAATAACAACAGTGATAGTAAAAAAACCATAATAATTCTAGAAGAATACCAAAATTATTCATGATAATTAATATTAAAGATTTTTTTTTTATTTTACAATCCATATTGCTGTCGACATTAATTGAAAAAAGTAAAGAAATATGTTAAATAGCGGAATTAAACACTCTGTCTTCAACACAAGTCATTATTGACATTGATTTTTGATATATTTGCTTAATTCTCGGTAAATTCTGCAAAAGATTTTTTAAATTTTAAATTCTGTTCTCACGAAGAAAAATGATAAATATTTTATTGCTTTAGGTTAAAAATTAGGTTATGTTGTTAACAGTCTAGAAATAGCCAAGTGTATTCATTTTTTACGTATTCTAGTGGGATAATAAAATTATGTAGGAATTGAAATTGATCTCAAAGATATTTTACTATATGAATATTGAAGCTTAAAAATATTTTCCTGAAGTTCCATTAAAGTCAAATTATATAAAGTATTTAATTTAAAACATTAAGACCAACAATACCGACTAACTAGCAGGTTACTAAAGGCGCCTATAACACAATCGGGACACAATTATACTTATATATATATATTTTTATTTTTATAAAACACAATTATATGTTTTTTAAAATAGGTTTTTGTTTTCCACTTTTTAATTATTAATTTATAATTTTGTTTAAATATAATGGATTTTCAACATTTTTTCCCTAAAATGCATAATTAAATGGCATCATCGATATGGAAATGAGTTTTATCTGAATAGCTTCATCGTTTAATTATATGAAATCTGAAAATATTAAAATAATGCATTGTTATCGAGAATGCACAAGGAAAGTGGAAATTGACATGACTCAAAATTATCGAAACTTGTTGCTACTGAAGGAAGATGGAAATATGGAGCAATATGCTCAGTTTTTTTCAGTCAGGCAGACGTAAACCGAAAAAAGAAAAGAATATTATTTAAGGTTCTAACTCTAAATTTTACCACGTGAAGACACTTCTGCTGGCATCGAACAATGACGGGGAATTAAAAAAAAATTGGAATCCCAATAGTGGTAGACTCTAACAAGATGTTCAAAATAGGGAAACAAAAAAGAATTGAAATTTAGCATTAGAAGAGAAAATTATTACGAAAATAAAGGGAAGAGGCTGTAATGAAAGACTGTTTTAGCGAATTTTAAGCGTTCGAAGTTACAATATTTTATTCCGAGTAACACTTTATTCGAAGGGGAAAAAGCGTACATATCATGGAAAAAAAATTCCAGAGGAGGGTTGTTTAATATTCTAGAAGCAGTTCTTATAAGAATATATAATTGTGCCTGCCATGCTTTAGTAAATGATATTTTCCTTTCTGAGTTTTATAAGCATTTGTTTCCTTTTTTGCTTTAATTGCCTTAACTCCCAAAGTGTTCTCTTGACATGTGATTGTAGTACTTGGCTTTTATTTCTCTCATAACATAATTCTCTTTATTTAGAGGCCAAATAAAACCGTCACACATTTTTCTATGGGAGTTTGTACTGACAACTTATCCAAATAAAGAGAAAATAAAACAAGGTTTTATTTCCCATTTTTATGGTCACAGCTTTTTGAAAGTCAGGGAAATAGAGGTACTACCAACAAGTGGAGTTATTGAGGTAAACGCTTTAGGTGAGATGAACAGCTAAAGGTCACTTCCGTGTTTTCGTTGTTATCAAACATTTTGCAATAAAATTGCTTTGGATGTCTAGAATTTAAAAAATTTATACAAATAAACTACTAGTTTGATTGTATGGAAATATACGGATTTGAGGTAAAAAGACAATTTTTATCTCTTATTTAGAAAAATGCAGTAAAAAGCAGTATTAATACATTTTTAAAAGAATTGATGTAAATGACTTATAAATGAGATGAAAATACTTGATATAGAAATTTTAATAAATTTGAATATACAAGTTTAATACTATTAATGCAATTCTTTTTAAATAGTATTGTCACGCTTTTTCTAAAAAATAGTGATTGTGTATTACTGCATGCATTGAAAACAATAATTAAATTTTATAATTAAAGATACATCATAAAAATTAGAAATATTGTAATTTTGTCACTTATTATGAGTATTCATTTCTTATTTTATACGATTTTTGTGTATGCAAAAAGATGTTCTGTTAAAAAAATATTTAATCATCCTATAATGATTGTTCGTCTGAATTAAATTTATTGATTGTTTTTGCTCTGATAAAAAATATTGTTCAATATTTTCCTATGGCATTGCATCTCCAACAGAAAGTTGAATATCTTGCTCGGATTCTTCAATTTCGCTTGAATTAGAATTCATAGGTAATTTGTCATCTATTAATTCATTAACTATCAATCATTCCAAAATTATGATATCAGTGTCATACTTCACATACTCCTCGAAAGTGATATAAAAAGAACTAAACAAACAAAAAAAAGATGAAAAAGAACATTTCACGCCTTTTGCGTACTATAAAAACGACTTTTTAAAAAATTACAATGGTTACGAATGAATCAAGATCACCATGGCAACATAAAACATGAGTAATATAGTGGCAACATGAATAACATAAAATCGATTGTTTATAGTGATCTCCGAATGAAACCGTAGCATAATAGATCGTTCTTAAAAGATACGAGAAATTTTTCTAGAAATTTTAAATAAATGAATGAAAAATTTAATATTTTAGCAATAATTTGTAATTTAGAAATACATTTTGCAAATAAATACAATGTCAAGTTATTGTTCACTGCAAAAGAAGTCTTTAACAAAAATTTAACGCATTGAATGCCACGGCAATTTTCAGAAATCTGGCCTAAAATGACACTAACTCATTGGAACTAATTTGTATAATTATATTTTTTGTTCGTTTCTTAGTAAATTTTTGTTCATGCAAGCCAGCATTGATTTTGTTGTTCTTTTCCCAGAAGCCATCTATCGATATGAGCACTGATGTACTACGAGTTTATTCATACCTGCACAAAAATGGCAAGTACAGTACGAGATAACTCGTTGTTGGCGTCCTAGAAAAGAACGCAATCTACGAGTTATGTCGTAGTTGGCAGTCAAAGTGTTAAAGTAAATTTGATTTTTAAATATATATATATATATTATTCAGATGTAAATAATAAAATTACAAATAGAAAAATATTCAATTTCACAAATTTTTTACAAATACTTATGAAAATTTTGACTTCTTGTTTGCATATGACAGATGCAAAAATGTTTATTACGAGTTTCATTCATCATTTTTTGTGGTGATCCTATGACGACATAATATAACTAATTTCTATTTACAATGAATCAACACACAACTGCATTTCTTTTATTCGTATTAAATTGCTTTTGAGTTTAGTTGTACAGCTGATTTCGTTCATTCTTTTTCACCAAACGAATCATCGCGGTTTGTTATAATTTGTGCATATCCAGTCATTTGTTTGAATGAATACATTCCAGTTGAGTGATGGTGTTGAATTGCATTAGTGCTCAAAATATGAACCGTTTTTAATTTCAATTATACGTACTCACACATAATAATTACTTATGATAGAATATGATAGGATATTTTGAAATATATTTTTTTCTTTTAACACAATCGCTGCCACTGACGTGCCTGTGCGTTACAAATACTACGTAATTGCACCAAACCCTTTACGTGATTAGGTGACACCTTCTCTTCTACATTTAAAAGATAGGAAAGAAGGGGTCATCTCATTAGACAGATGCCCCTGGTATCAGGCGTGGGTTGAGGCAGTGGACGTGTTAAGCTTGTAACATCGAGTATATAAAGAGGGGAAAAAAAGTTCTTCTACAGCGAAATCTTCAACCGATTCACATCTGACCACTTCTCCCGATCAGTCAAAAACAAAACATTCCCAAGAGGTAAAAGGAACAATGGCAGTTTGTTAACGAATAAAATACAGAACACAGAAGCGGACGTCGCATTATTTCTCCTTTAACCGTGCTTTGCAGTAAATTACAACGTGTCTTGAAAAAATAAATAAATAAACTTGGTGAAAAATGGTGATAGCGATCCAATTCTTTGCTCATCCTTCAGAGAACGAGGGCAACTTTATCCTGGTGGTAAAGTCTCGGCTTTGAACCGCAGGGTTGCAGGTTCGAGGCCCGATTCCACCGAAGAACCGTCGTGTACGCGGGTCTGGTGCACGTTAAATCCATCTATCTCCAATGTCCTCCCGCTGGTGTGGTGTGGAGAGGCGGGTGCCAGCTCAGGTGTCGTCCTCGTCATCTGACCGCTGCTCAAAATGACGAGGTCCGTCCTAAAATAGATCTAGTGTTGCTTTACAGCGGGGCGTTGAAGTAATTAAACTAAACTAAACTTCTAAGAAGAAAATATAATATTTACTTTTTAGAGAAAGTATTCCGGATTCCAAATGTGAAAAATTCCAGATTCTTTTTTTAACTTAAGGGAAGATATGTGAATTTTTTGTGTGATATGTGAACCTGACATCAGGCAAGAGTAGTGACAATGAACGTTAACTGTCAACAACGAGATAACTCGTAGATTGCCTTTTTTTCTAGGACCAAACCATCCATGTTATCAGATGACATCTTCTCTACTACAGTTAAAAGGCAGCACAGAAGGGGTCATCTCATTAGAAAGATGGTCCCGATATCAGGCCTGGTAGTGGTAGTGGACAAGTTTAGATGTTAAGATTGTTAAAATATTTATTTGTTTAGAATATTTTCTTATTATTTTTATTTGATTTGTCTATTATAAGCAATGAAATGGCGATTTTTCCTCCTAAATATAAGGTTTTTTGAAAAAAAAAAAAAAAAAAAAAAAGAATTAATAATTATGGAATCTGATTAGTCGCTAACATTCTATGTTAGATTTTAATGTAGCAATCTTAATTTTATTTGCATATATACTATGCGCAATAATGATCTATGAAATTACCTAAAATCTACGAAAAGCACAGGAGTAAATTTTAAAAAATTAGGGAAGTAAATGTATTTAAATACGTATTTTTCCCATTACTTTACGAGCGCTGTTTAGATCGAGGTACATTGATTTAACATTCGTTTTCAGTATTTGTTTGCTACCTTATTTTGCATAATTAAGTAGTTGTTGTAACTTAGGGCACTTTACGATCTCGCTGATATATCTTTTAAACCGAATGAGTGTCTTTTGTTTTTTCAGTAGAGCTAACTAGAAGATCGTACCAAATTACTCCTCGAGTAGATCATCATAGGCTGACTATTCCGACCTACCCGAAGGCACAATGAAAAAGTTGAATGACCGGAACGCCACGATTGGCCTAATTCTGGAAAGAACTGTGGTTGAGTCCTAAGAACCCTCACTGGCCAAGGTATAATCCTTCCCAAAGGAAGCATTGATGGGAGGTAGCCAACTTTATAGCGAGGGACTCCTCGACTAGTCAAACTGAGTCTAAACTTGCTAAGTACAAATAAGCGCATTTACATAAATGGAATGTTTCTTTTATTGTTTCGTTAAAATTTTATAAACTAATTGAGATTTGAGTCAAATGAGAATTAATGTTTTTTTTTGTTTTTGTTTTTGTTTTTTTTCATTTTGGATTCATAAATCACTAAATTGGCAAGAGAAAAAATATTGCAAATTTAAACACTTGGACGAGATTCTGATCAAAAAAACATTGTAAAATGATGACGCTTTACATTTCGGTTCTCTGTTTCATTATATAAGCCGTTGCATTCTGTGTGCAATCATTTTTATTTCATTAAGTTTTTAGAAAGTATGGGACATCTCCCACCACCAAACATTATTACGTTATTGAAAGTGAAAATTTTATTTAGAAATTAATGCTTTCCCATTTTTAAATAACATAATAAATTCGTAGAAGAATGAAAGATTTAGTGACGCCGTAACTAATTTGAATTTCTTTACAGTAATAAAAAGCATTATTAAAAATTATTCTTAAAATAATTTGGAAAAATTCATCGAGTAATGAAAAATATTGCATAAATATAATATTGGCAATACTAAAAGGAATTTCGAAATGGGTTGCTGTAATATCCCAGAGAAACTTACTGATTTGAAAAAACTCCCAAGCGGTGAGTTGGCTGGGTAGAGGAGTGATAAGTAGTACTATTGGGGGGGGGGAAGTCCCCAAGTTTGTTTTTCCCTGTAATCGGTTGCTATCATGCTCTGGTCTAGGGAACAGCGGGCCTTCGCCTTCGAGAGCTCCTTTTTTAACGGTCGCTCACTTGCAGCTACGCAACGTGTCTTCCGCGCTTGCTTTGAAACTCCTCCTCATAGACCCGTTCCTGGTTGTAATTCGATTTTTGTAGTGGGTTCACTCATTTCGGGAGTGTCGCTAAACCCAGAAATTGAAATCAATGGACCACCATAACTCCAGAAAATGTTGAAAGAGTGAGGCAGTCAGTTCTGCGTTCTCCCCGGCTTTCGGTTCGGAAACACGCAGTTGCACAGGGAATTTCTGACACCTCTCTTAGATGAATTCTCCATCAAGACCTTCCATTTCATCCCTATAAATTGGCTGTTGTGCAAGAGTTAACTGAGCGCGATTTTGTTGCTCGTCAAAATACATGCGAAATGCTGCTTGACAACCTGCCTGAAGATGCAGTCGTTTTCTTCAGTGACAAGGCTCACTTTGAAATCCCTGGTTTATGTCGATCGACCACGGACAATAGCGCACCTCAAGAACAACATTCGCGACGCCATTGCCAACGTACCGCTTGATATGCTGCAAAGAGAGGACACGAACTTCTTAATCAGTGTATGCGCAATGGGGGTCACCATGTAACCTATGTCATTTTTACAACTGTATGAAAAAGAAATTGGGATATTATATTCTCAAATAAAAAACGAATTAAAACAACAACTGAAGTACTTTTGTTTTTATTGACCTTTCAAATAAACAAGTTTCTCTGCTTCCCCCTGTATTTAAAGTGATGTAAAAATAATTTATCCACTTAAATATTTTCTAAAGCTATTTGGAATAAATTTTCAAATTTAAGTTACAATTGAGTTACATCTAAAATTGAATATAAAAAAATTTGAAGCGAAAAAAAACGTTAAGTGAGTATTTACTACCCGAGAAGTATTACGTGACAAAATTGGAAGTTCTAGGTTCAACTGTTTAATCTGTCAGGCATTATAAATGATTTTTGCTTAACTTTTAGAAAGATTTTGCTCCATTTTGTTACTTAATTTAGAGAAAAAAATCAATGTCATGTTGGAAATGATAGTATTTACGATGCAAAAGATTTCCGTTCTGAAGTCAATATAAAATTGATAGAAACCACTACCAGAATAGAGTTACTGGATTCTTTTTCTTGTATACAGCCGACCACTTAACTACGACAATGTAGCGGTATCGACAGGATTTGTTTGGGTTGACTGCTGAATAAGTATTGTCGAACCTTACATGGACCGACCAGTCGAACTGATATTCCTTTCGGGGTAGTAAGTAGCTGTCTTTCTCCCCATCTTCACACACTCAAACAGTTGAAATAAAACGATTAATCTTCAACATCATGTCCTTCAGGGTTTTGAGATGACCTGGTACCACCAGTACTGTACTTAAGTCATTATTTACAATCTTCGGGTCCTTCCTTAACTCTGAGATCTCCATACATTCCATTAAATAGCGGTAAACCGTACCCATTTTTCCTCAAATGCATCTATTTTCCTGCGTTCTTCCAAATCTTTAGAAATCTCCCATGTCCAGATATTATTTGGATTATAAGTGGATAGTATTTTCTTATTTTCATTTCCAGATTAGGAATAAAGTCGAAAGTGACTCTTCCTTTTTTTGGACATATACCATCTGTCAAACCACTGTAGTTTTATTTCTTTACCGGATTTACCTGTCAAAAATTTGAAATGATATTTCATCAATCTCACCCTGAGTCATATAACATCATCACTGGCAATACGTTACTCTTTGAAGAATTTCAATAATAAGTTCAAAAGATGAATCCGTGTGTTCGCACTTCTCAATTATTGCATTCCTCTTATGAAGAAGCTGACATCATTTACCAAAGGACAAAAGAGTGGAACACGTGTTTTTCGTGGAAGAGAAGAGGAAAATTTAATAAAGATGAGGAAATAAAAACACAGTTAAAATGTTAATAAATTTAAGCAATATTTTAAACCGGTTTGCTTAAAGATTTGAATCTTATTTACTTGATTTTGATGGATTAAAAAAAAAAAAATCTTCTACTTAAGTTAAAATAAATAGCCAGAATAAACTTCGCAATTATTTTCATGATATTTCAAACGATAATTCCAAATTCTCACATAACAAATAACCAGGTTTAATTGATATAAATAACCTTTAAAAAATTGAACCGATTACATACTGCATAAGCATTAAACTTTAATCATTTTATAAACTACTAGCTTTCCCCCTTCCATTTGGAAACTACTAGATTCCCCCCTTCCATTTGGATAACTGCGTCCAATGTAATAGTTAAACCGTTTTGCATTTTTTTAAAAGTACATTTATAATAAATTTAGCTTTAGAAATTTAACAAAAAAAAATTCAAACCAAAAACTTTGAACAATCTTCTATTTAGTAATATGTGTTCAAAATTCTTCATATATTTTTATAATCAATTGTTTAAATCAGAGGTGTCCAAACTACGGCCCGCGGGCCAAACCCGGCCCGCTAAGTGATTTTATCCGGCCCGCGGAGGGTTTTAAAACATAATGATGTTTTTGCCCAAACCTTTTCATTTTCATAAAGGTATATCGAAAAACTACGTGGCCAACAAAACGGAGTTGTTGTACTTGACCAAACACAAATGTCTATCGCGCTGTTAAGTTATAAGACTAAATAAAAAAATATATTTCGGTAACTCAAACATAAAAGAAATTTTATACGCATGTGAATTTTGACGATAAACAGAGTCTTATTGTTTTATTGTAAACTAGCCGCCTTTGGCGACCAGCTGGTTCGCCATGAGTAATGGGTTCTAACATTTTCAATTAAATCACATATTCATTAGCCTTGAAGTAACTCCGGGCATTGATTGGCCTGAAATTTATATTTTCTTAAAGATGATGGACGGAAAGTTCTAAAAGAACACGTTTTCTAATAATATTCTATAATTTTATAAATTAGTCAGTTTTAATGATTGATTTAGCAGACTGATTGATGTAGCAACTTTTATTTAAAATATTAATAAAAATATTTTGTAAAATATGGGTCACAGAGCAAAGTATGAAGAAATCTAATAATCATTATTTATCAATGCATTGTTTGACTCAAACTACATAAAATGTAATTATTTACTTCATTTAGATCAAATTAATAGTTTTAAACAATATATATGCCTATTAATAATATTTTACAAATTGGTTATTGGAAAAAAATTTGAATGCATATCCTGTATAAATTCAATCCTGTATAAATAAAGATGATTTATTCAATTAATGATTTAAATATTGCAAACGATCATAGAATCCTTTGCCTTGCATTTTTAAAGAAAATATCACATTTTATATTTATTTTATTTTATCCTGTCACGTGCTAATAGTTGCATTTCTTCCGATTTAATTTGCGATGATAGTTTTTTATTTTTTTAATTTGAACTTCCGTCAAAATGATGGCAAAACGGTGATAAAACCTAATTTTTTCAATTTGACGTGCTCTTGTAGATTTTATAGAAACCTTAGCTTTGCATTTATTTTTTTAGAAACTATCACATTTTATAATGAAAAAAAAATATTGAATAAATAATACAGATATTGCAAACGATAATAGAAATATGCCATTAAGTCGGGATTCCAATGCATATCCTGTCTAAATTCGATCAGGTCTACCGTAAAGAAGATTTATTGAAGTAATTATTTAGATATTGCAAACGATCATACAATATTTTGCTTTGCATTTATTTTTTTAGAAAATATCACATTTTATATTTCTTTTATTTTATCCAGTCACGTGCTCAAAAAAACATGGTTAAAATATTTCTTTAAAAATTCATTAAAAATAGAAGCTTACGTTATAAATTTTAAAAACTGATACCGTTAGAAAGCTAATTTTTTTATCTTTAAATTGATATAAAAATCATGTTTGTGCAATTATATTTTCGGAAGTTATAACGGAAAAACGTCGAAATTTCGCTTAAATTTTAATTAATTCAAATTCTAATTAAAAATTCGAAAAAAGGGCTCCGAGGTGCACATTCCCGAACTCCAAGGTATACATGTACCAAGTTTGGTAGCTGTAGGTCTAACGGTCTGGCCTATAGAGCGCCAACACACACACACACACATTGAGCTTTATTATAAGTATAGATAGATAAAGCATCAGCAATTTTGAGTAGTTCGCTTAAAGAAGCACTTAAGTATAAATAAACAAATATCGTTTTGATTTCGATAACGTTTTCAAGGAATTATTGCACGCGCACAAATATAAAATCAAAATATAGAGCAAATTTATCTGATGATCATTTGCAGTCATTGCTTATGATTGGTGTAACAAATTTTTATCCCAACCATAAAGACATTCTTCAACAACAACAA
>JAPMOQ010044256.1:602961-645654 GCA_026543055.1 Argiope trifasciata
ATATATATATATATATACGTAAGTACGTACGTACGTAGGTAGGTAGGTAGGTAGATAGATAGATAGATAGATAGATAATATGAATGATTTAAACAATTGATTATAAAAATATATGAAGAATTTATGTATATATTTTGATAATTAATTGCCGATTTTTGGATAATGTAACAGATTTAGGTATAAGGGCCTTCTTTCAATGTAATGGTCAATTTAGTTTATCCTTTCAAAAAAATTTTGACCTGATATCAAATTAATGCGTTATTTTAGTCATTTTTCATTTTAGCAGTTTTGTAAAGATGCTAATGTTAATTATTACGAAGCTATCCGAAGATGTTAATGTATGTCTTATCATTCAGAGAAATTGCAATTTTGCAAATTTATTTGTTTGACAATTGGACTGATGACATGTTTTTAATCAACTGCGACCCTCTACCCCTCAAACGCAGCTGCCTTATTGCCTTGCCTGAATCAAAGAAAGTTTTTCGTTTCAATTCTCACTCTCGTACATGTCCTCGGTTATTGCAAAAGCACTGTTTTTGTTTACTTTTATGATTTTCCAAAGAAAAGAAATTTGTCTTACATTGATTTTTGCAATGAGCGGACAACCGTGTATTGTCCTTGTCGATACTGCTACGTTCAATGGTGGCTGGGTGGTCGGCTGTATGCAAGAAGCCGTGTATTGCCCGCTTGTACAGCAGAAGAAATTATCTTGAAAACGTCGTTTGGAATTTGAAATAGTTATCTTGTTTCATTAAGAAGGATATTCATTTTCTTATCGACAATGAATGCATTCATTGAAACAACAAATATTCTTTTTGATGTATTAGATTTGTGCATTCTTTAAGAATCGTAAAGCTTGGTGCTCTTTCAGAATGGCAATGAAAGAAACTATTTGTGGTATCTCGCGATTCGTTTCAGATTCGTCCGGAATTCTCCAATTTAATGTTAGAAAATGTGATTAAAATATTTTCTTTTAAAATTGCTTAAACATAGAAAATATATTTATCCCAAAAAATCTTTAATATAGTTGAAAAGATAACTTTTTTTTAAAAAAATCAGATGGTGCAAAATTATAATATTCAGCCGTGTGGCTTAAATAAGTGCAATCTAAAAGTTATCTTTGATAATGGCCACACCTTTTCGATTGAGCAATTCTGAGTTCTTATGGTCAAGGACATGCTTAATGTCTTAATGGCTACTGTATTCAATAGAATTTAGCTTTTTCTTAAGAAAAGTGGCAACAGTTCGCGTAAGTTCTACGAGTGAACAACTCATTCTACCATTATTCCGTTTCTGTGAAATAAAAATGCTGTTCTATTCTGTGAATTCTTATTTAAAGAATTTCCCTTTAAAATTAAACATATTTAATTACTTTAAATTTTTATAAGCAGATATACGTATTTAAAATGAGTTTTGTGTGTGAGGGGGAAGGATAAGTCTTCATTTTTTTATAAATATGCAGAAGAATAAGAGAATTATAAAACAACCTCTTTCAGAAATATATATATATATATATATATTCTATTTTTGATTAAAAGTCTTTTAGCAAAATATTTACCATAGAAAATAATGACGTGTTTCCAAAAGACTTCTGTATTTATTTTACCTTCTTTCAATACGAATATAAAATTCGAACGAATTATTTAATGCCAAAGTAGAACAGGATGTCAACAATGCGTTTCGAATTTCATCTCTACAGTTTACAATTCGCGATCACATAACCACAAGTGTGACACAGCGACTCTCAACTCAGCGGAAATATCCCCGTTGTGAGCGTTCCGTTCGCCCCGGAACACCTGAAATTACTCATTTCGAAAATATCAGCTGCAGCAGCTGCGGGGCTATCCCTCAGCGGAACCGACCTCTGGACTCTTGGCGGGTGACTCACGCCGCCGCAAAAACTCATCCTACGTCTCTGCCACTCTTCTCCCCCCGATGACTCTTAACAGGAAATCTCACACCTTCACTCACAAGAGGGCAAACAACCGGACGGTGGCTGCCTTGGCGACAGCACTGTCACTCAGAAAGTCGCCAACTTCTTGTAAGCTGTTGGGTAATCGTAAATAACGGATGCGCTGTTAAGATAAGGACTTGGGCGCATTATTTTTGTTTGGGGAGGCTTGTACTGTTTTCTTGACATGCGTGAATACCTGTGGAATCTGTTTAAGGGGGAATTTATTAGAAGGGAAATTTATTTTTTTCTTCCCAAATTTGTAGATTCAGTGGTCCTCGATTTTCCCACTTCCTCCCTCAGGGCTAATGACCTTGAAAATTATCTTTACAACAAAAGGGTTTTGCACTCTGTTAGACATTTATCAGATCCATGCAGAAGATATTTGTATCTGAATCTTTTGATTCAGTCCTTGTGTTGTTTTTCCACTTCCAACCCATCATCTCAAAGACACAACCCATAAGCAGGATTCGAACCCGACCTTTCAAAGTTAGGTTATTAGTTTTTGGCAGTGTTTACAGTGAAAATTTGGTGAACTCGAATCGTATAAATACGTGTAGGTTAAAGATCTTAAAACAGAGAGCAGTGAAGAGATATCAGACTATGTGGTTCATTTACTGCACAGCGAATTTAAGATGATTTGCCAAGTTTTCGTATTGAAACATCGGGGTTCGAATCTGTTTTAAAGCTTGTTCTCTAAAGTTTGGTGAAGTTAACTTTAAAATTCAACCTGTTATTTTTTTGCTCCAAGAGCTTGCTAATGAACTTCAATAAATATGGTTATTTATGGATGCTGCTCTATTCATTGTGCTTCCTCGGCAATTCTTCTGCCAAGCTTCGCTGACTCTCGGATCAGTGTAACCTGAATGATAGCACACTCTTTGTCATCAGTATATATTATTGCTTTGCCATAGAAATTAATAGTACGAAGTTTATGCATAAACTTCCTAACTACGTTACATATCTGATTACGTTCAAAGGAAAAATTTTGAAAAATTTAATTTTTTTAATTATTTAAAATGATGGTTTTTAGATGTATTGTCAATTATATTACAAAATACTATACATAGAATAAAATTATTTGAAAATATAATATTTTTTTGAGAAATAGAAAATGTGTAGTAAATTCTAATGAAAATTAACCGAAACGGTTAACACTCTGAGCTAAATTGTAATCCATTTTTCTTTGTACACAAATTACAGAATATAATGGTGAATGAAAGGAACCAAACTCTAAGAAAAAAAGTTGAAGCGTACAGAAGCTATGGGTACAAATATACGTATATATGTATTTTTTTCATAAATTCTGAACTTAATTTTCCTACCGCCCCATAAATGAAAAAGTGTTTCACCCACAATAAAACTTTTGGTTTATTTCATTGCCCATATTATTTCAAACAAACGTTAGAATTTTTAAGTGAATACAACCATAAGTTTTTGAGATATCATGTTAACGGTGGAGAATTTCTATGAAAATAAAAATTTGAGAAAACTGAAGTGAAATACACATTTTAGCTAAAATATAAGTGACACTGGATGATA
This sequence comes from Argiope trifasciata, assembly GCA_026543055.1. Taxonomy (NCBI): domain Eukaryota; kingdom Metazoa; phylum Arthropoda; class Arachnida; order Araneae; family Araneidae; genus Argiope; species Argiope trifasciata. Next base: position 606,455 of record JAPMOQ010044256.1, read on the forward strand.
GGTCAGGAAGGCCTGAAGGAATGACGGATTGTCGAAGTATCAAATTATGTATTTAGATTGTAGACAGAATTATTTCGCATGTATTATAGTTTACTGGCTGGTACCTGGCACGTTGCTGCCGCCGAAAAAAATTATATGAAGTGAAATCCATAAATAATTTAACAATGTTTTATTGAAACAGGATAAACGGAACGACATTACATAAAATACGAACGAACAAATATGCATTTTTATACATTAGATTTGAGTATTCTTTTAGAATTATGAAACTTGGCATTCTTTCAGAATGGTGATGAAAGGAATTATTTATTGTGTCTCGTGACACGTTTCATAAGCACTTAGAATTCTCAAGTTTAATTTTAGAAAATGGGATTAAAATACTTTCTTTGAAAATGGACTCAACATAGAAAATATATTTAAACCATAAAATCGTTAATATAGTTGAAGAGATAATTTTTGAAAATGAAGATGGTGCAAAATGATTTGTACGACAATGGTGGTTTGTGTAAAAAAACTTTTAAATTTAATTAAAATATAAAACATCCAGGATTGGTCTGCCCCAAACTTTCCCGCGTCATCTGTAATAAATTTGTTACCTCAGAGAATGACTTGCAGGACTTTTTCGTACTATAGCTACATAATATTAACCTCTCACTTGGATGTAGCATTTCTACAGAATCCATTGTCTTCTCGGCGAGTTATTTGGAGATTTATCTTCGCTAAATAGGAGCGGTTGAGACTCGAAATTGTTTTATTCAATTTTAGGTAATTGTACTGTACCTATAACCAACACGTAGGTGTGAATAATAAGCTGACCCAGTCTCATCGCAATCGGATGAACAGTTTAGGAAGGCTTAATAGACATACAGACAAACATTCATTTTTATCTATACAGATTGGCAATGAAAAATAAAATAAAAGGAATCAAAAGGTCGGAACAAAGTCAAATCTGTTTTATCGTGAAACCAAAAAAAAAATGTTATTTTCAAGACAAAATTCGATTCCGCTATCTAAAACTATCAGATCGTCAAATACTCAGCTTATCCAGATAGACGAACTTCTTACGAAAGTTACTACTTAATCTTAATATCACTTAACACGTTGACTGCCAACCACGAGAGAACTCGTAGATTGCGTTCTTTTCTAGGACCAAACCATCTCTGTGATTAGATGACACCTTCTCTACTAAAATTGAAAGACAGCAGAGAAGGGCTCATCTCATGAGATAGAGGGTCCTGGTATCAGGCGAGGGTAGGGGCTGTGAACGTGTTAAGCTTGTTACACCAAATATATAAAGAGGGCGGAAAAGTTATTCTACAGAGAAATCTTCAACCGATTCACAACTGTCAACTTCTACCGAACAGTCAAAAACAAAACATTCCCAAGAGGTAAAAAGAACAATGGCAGTTAGTTAACGAATAAAATATAGAACACAGAAGCGGACGTCGCATTATTTCTCCTTTAACCGTGCTTTATAGAGAGTTACAACGTGCATTGAGAAAAGAAAACACTACAAAATAAACTTGATGAAAAATGGTGATAGCGATCCAATTATTTGTTCATCCTGCAGAGAACGAGGGCAGCTTTATCCTGGTGGTAAGGTCTCGGCTTCGAACCGCAGGGTTGCAGGTTCGAGGCCCGATTCCACCGAAGAACCGTCGTGTGGGTCTGGTGCACGGTAAATCCATCTAACTCCAATGTCCTCCCGCTGTGGTGTGGAGAGGCGGGTGCCAGCTCAGGTGTCGTCCTAGTCACCTGACCGCTGCTCAAAACGACGAGGTCCGTCCTAAAATAGCCCTAGTGTTGCTTTACAACTGGGCGTTGAAGTAATTAAACTAAACTAAGCTTTTAAGAAGTAAATATAATATATACTTTTTAGAGAAAATATTCCAGATTCCGAATGTGCAAAACTCCAAATTCTTTTTTAAACTTAAGGGAAGATGATATGTGAAATTTTTTTGAAACGTTTAATATTCTTCATTTGAAGTGTCCGAATAATCTTTGTTAGTTTTAAGTTAATCGACAAAAGAATCTTCGTCATCTGACCTCGGTTCAAGATGACGAGTCCCAAAATAGCCCTAGAGCTGCTTATACAATAGGACGTTAATGTAACTAAACTAAACCTTCAGTGGACGACATGTCCATCAACGACGTGACAGAACTAACACCATGCATCAGAAAACCTTAATTCTACTTTTTCTTTTTCCCCTTTTGTGTGAGTCATTTAATCATGGCATCCTTCATCTCTTGGCAAGGCCGAGGTATATAGGAAAAGGAGGAAATAAAAAATCTCTAATCCGTATTGCGTTACCCCAACAAGCGTAGGAAAGTCAAGTGTGTGCGTTACGCCAACTGATGCTGAAAGTTTGCGCGTCATTGTCGATTACTGTGCTTTCATTGAAATGGAAAGTTTAAAAATGATGTATATAATACTGTTGTGGCATCTCCATCTCGATCCATAAATGAAATAGATTTGACCGGACTTGTTTTGTTTTATTTCGGGTATACAATGTAAATAAATCGTTTTTACGCTAGATGCGTGTTTTGTCATTAAATCGCATATATGATATATATTTTTCGTATATGCTTATACTTTCAAATGCATGGTTTTTAGGTTAGGTGTTTTTTATTAGTAATTATTGGATAATTTTTTCGTACATAAACGTCAAAATTCCCACGCGAACAGAGTCGCGAGTAATAGCTAGTGATAAATATTTGTGTGATATGCACTGTAAGCTGTTTCTGATTCAATATTTTGATTCCTCATCGATTCGACACAGACCTACAAAACAGGTTTCTCGCCGCTTCACAAGAGCACGACTCTCATTTCATACAAGTGTAATTTGCCTGGTATCTCTTGCAGACGGAAAAACAAATTTCAAGAGCAGACCCGTGAAGGTTATGTGAATCTTTTTCAACCCAGATTCAGACTTTCTACTCCGAATCACTGTTTCCTAGGCAACCGATGTGAAACTACATATTCGTGTAGAAAAGACTTAAAGAAAAACATGCTTTGCAAAGATCTCATCCACTATCACTAACTATTATTGTCTATGCACCAGAATAAATTATTTAACATGTTTATTTCATTATAATAGAGAATTCGGGAATTTCTAAACGTTTTCGCAATAGTTAATATTATCACGTAGATAGAACTAAAGAAGACACAAAAAGAAGAGTTAAATCCATTTATTAACTCAACTCTAAACACTGTGACTATCCAATGATTATTGCCCCATAGAAATCGTACACGGCTCACACTTCCATGAGAGACCAATTATCTAGACTTCTTGCCATTACTGTCGCTGTTTCAGACATCGGTTACTAACACTTCTTCTTCTAGTATACAGTCGACCACCTCGCCACCACTGAATGTAGCAGTATCTACAGGATTTGTTGTGGTCAACTGCCGAATAAGTATTGTCCAACCTTATATGGACCGATCAGTCAAACGAACATTCCTTTCGGGGTAGTAAATAGTTGTCCTTCTCCTCATCTACACCATCTCAAACAGTTGGAATGAAACGATCCATCTTCGACATCATATCCTTTAGGGTTTTGAGATGACCTGGTACCATCAATGCTGTACTTAAATCATTTTGACAATTTTCCTCTGAGACCACTATACACTCCATTGAAAAATCATACCAATTTCTCCACAAACGCATTTATTTTCCTGCGTTCTTCCAGTCCAAATCTTTAGAAATATGCAGGAAACAGTACTAACAATATCTATTGGAACGACCGGTCTAAGATAACCAGCGCCTTCTGTTTCCATCAGCCTAAATATATTTCCATCCACGATTTCTGCTTTTACCTCAATGATTTTTTTTTATCTTGTAGTTGTTTTAAAGCAATAAAAACAACCACAAGGTAAAAAATCATCGTATATTCGTAAAAGTTTTGATAACATGGACAATTTTTTAAAACCCTCTTTTTATTCTAATTTTTAAGTGTTAACATCTCAATCACAAATTATTGGAGAATTTAGTAACGGTTTTTTAAAAACATTTGTAAATCGATATCATTATGGTAAGAAGCATGTTACCAGAATGATCCAAAAGTAGAAAGAGAGTATTTACATCGGGTTCACCTTTTTAATCAATTCGAAATGGAAATTTTTTATGTGGTCAAACTTGAGGAAACTTGCGTATTTTACGACGCTAGCAAGTAAGGCCATTTCATCAATGGAAATTAAGACTATTTTCTTCTGAGGAATGTATGGAAAATAAAAGTTTCGAATTCTCATAAATTACAACAGAAATGCTAAATTTGAATAAATTGAAGTTTTTTTCTTTTTGGGTCGGGTCGGTCTAATGCCACTTGGTCATACCAAGCCGAATGAGAGTAGCTCTTTCGAATGAAGGCAGAGGTGTGCACCTTTCGTTGTTAACGAGCACCGTCAAGGGGAAAGTACGACTTTTGCTCGAACATGCACGACACAACCCTATTTTAGGGGGAGGTCGAACTCATTCATACTCTCATTCAGCCATCCATCTTCAAGTCGGAATTTAAATCCAAATCAGAGAAAGCCTCATCCCTGATTCAGTACCCCCATAGGTATAATTTGTTATGGAAACCTGGAGGACTTTGCAGTCACGACATATTTAACGTGCCCCAACTGCCAACAGCCACCAAGCGGTATTTGGCCGAGACAAGGACAGAACTCGATACCTTTTGGTTACGAGACTGACGCTGTACCAACCAGGCTACCGAGACCCCTTTTGAATATTTAACGACATTAAAGGGAATTTATATAAAGAGCGCTGACAAATTGGATGTATCATCCCTAAATGTGTAAAAATAAATCACTCTTCCTAAATTCAAAACCTGATGAAGAATTAATAATTCAAATGGAGAGATAAAAGAATTCAAATTATGAATTTTCAGTAATTCTCAAAATTAATTCCCGGAAATTAATTCCCCCGGAAGAAAATTATGCATTGAAAACTGGTTCCCCTCTAAGTTCTAATAGCTATTTAGATTAAATTTTTCTAGAAAGAAAAAAATATCGACATGATTTTAGATAAGTAATTCTTCCCTTTTTTAAAATAAAATTGCGAATGAAATTTTTTAAAATTAGTAAATAAATATGTGAGTAACAATTTTGAGAACTTTTATAATAAAATATTTAATCTGTACAAACATAAATTTCCATATTTCTAAAAGAATCAGTTTGTTGACTTATATCTTAATCATAAAAAATATTTCATTATATAAATACATTTTTGTAGATTATATTTATATCATCTGTTAAAAATGCACAACAAATTTCAAGTTAAAAGAACAGATGGGATCAAAATATAATTAATTATTTCATGAAGTATACTTAAAATTTAAAAAGTGCCTTAAAACATTTACGTTTTACTGCCATTTCTAAATTTTAAAAAATTTTAAGCTTATCTAAATAATATATTTTCTTAGTAAATTTACAAGTGAATATATTTCATTCTCTAATGAGCAGAAAAATATAACTTGGATGAAATATATATTATGCTCTTTTAATGATTTTCTAAGATATTTTATGAAAATATCGTTGTTTTATGTTAAGTTTCGTATTATAACGATGAAAATAGAATATGTTTTTTTCTCCTCTCTATGATTAATTGCGTTCAAAATTTCATGCGGATTTACAATTTTAATACCAACTTTCCTTATCAGACTTAATTTATTCCTCTAGTCGAGGTTTTTATTGTTATATGCCTTTAAGGGGGGGATGCACAGACATTCAGTCTAAACATTAATGGATTTGGCCAAAAATTTAAGCAGCATTCGGTTGATAAGATTTCTAATGAAAATTCAATAAATTGTTGCTGCCATTTTGTTCCATCAATTTCTTACGATCTCGAAAATGAACACACTGAAAGACAATATTGATGCAAAAATCGTATGATAAATTTTATTTATCTAGTTGATCTATTTTTGCGCTATCATTCAAGTAAATAGAATTAATTCCAATTAAGGATATTATCTGTGATCAAAAAGTATCTGAATGCTTCATTTAAAAAGCATCCATAAAAAATCGTCTGCAGATTTTTATCAAACATATTTAAATCTTCTATAACAATCTATCAATAATCAGAAATTTATTTTTTTTTCTTCTTAAATTGCTTTCTATGGCCAAAAAACTGACATAGAAAGTGGAATTATTATTTATTTTATAATAAGAGTAATTATTAAAAATGCATTTTTATTAATGTGATTATCTTAAACAATTTCGTCTGTTTAGATTTTAATTTAAAATACATAAAAAAAAACTGCAGAATCTTGAAATAAAATTAAATTCTTTTATAGAAAGCTCTATTCTTTTTTATAAAAGGAAGAATTTTTAAAGATATTTTTTATTTAAGCTTTAGAAAGCATTTTAAAGTTACTTCAGCGTCTCTGAAGACAAAAATAGTATTAAAACTTAATATACTGAAATTGCATAGAGACTTTTTAGAAGAGAAATGTACACAAATTAAAGGAAAATTTAATAAAAATATTCTGTCAAAGTCGAAAGAATTTCTGAAGGAAAAATATTTCAAGTTAAAAAATATTTTCAAATGTAACTAAATGTTTTTCACAGACAGTGCTTAGTTAGAATTTTTTTTTCCCGGGGGGAAGGGGACATTTCAAAATCTAACAAATTTATTTCTTCTAAATTTATATTATTTTAATAAATGAGAAAACTCATATTATTTATTTACGAAAATATATTCATGTTCTTTATTTTTCGTTCATTTCATTGTACCTCTTTTCCAGAATAACAATGACATTTCAAACGATATATATATATATATATATATATATCAATTTTTTTCCATCTTAAGATATTATTTGAATACAAAACCGTTAGTTTATAAAATTTTGCAGACGGAAATTCATACATTTCCTTTTAAGTTTAAAATTTTTTTATCTAATTAAAAAGATTTTTCTGATTATTTAAAAAGTAAAGCTTACTAAATCTTTCACCAGTAAAATTTCTTCACATATTTCCAAGCTCGTTCGTCCATTTAATATGTTAAATCAAAAACTGCGTTTAAAATTAACCGTTAAAACTCCGTTTGAATTAACTGCATTAGATTTTTAAGCACAAAGTCTCTTGTAGTTCTTTTAAGTCATAAAATGCTGTCAGAATTCGCTAAGGGATCAATTTTGAAATTGAAGTTACGAGGAACAATTCCTAGTCAAATATTTGAGGTGTGGTAGACTTTACCTTTAGTGATATAAGAATGCGAAATTGCGGAAAAGTTTAGGGATTAGATGATTTAATTTGTTGCTTTCTTCTAGGAACATAATATCTGTATTTATTGATAACTTTGGTTTCATTTCGGCATTAAGTTGGAAGCTTGCTAGATTTTGTAAAAAGTTAAGGTATCCGACTACATTCGAAGAAAAATTTCTGAAAAATTGCATTTTTTTAAAATTATTTAAAACTATGGTTTTAGATGTGTTGTCAATTATAATACAAAATATTATAAACACACAAAAAAAAAACATTTGAAAATATATTTTGAGAAATAGGGAAATTTGAAGTAAATGTTAATGAAATTTAACCTAAACAATTCACAAAACTGTAATGTAGCAATCCTATTTTTATTTGTACACATATTATAGAATATAATGATGAATAAAATGAACCAAAATCTAAGAAACATTTTGCGATGCAAAGAAGTGATGGGTAAAAGTATGCGCATATATGCATTTTTTCTATGATTCCGCAACTTCATTTACCTAAAAAGACCTCTAAATGAAAAAGTGTTTTACCAACTAAAACTTTTGGTTCATTTCATTGCCCATATTATTTAAAACAGGCGCTGATATTTTTATGTCAATACCTCAATTAACTTTTGAGATATCATGTTAACGGTGGGGAGTTTTTATGAAAATTAATGTTTTAAGAAAATTTAAGTTAAAGACAAATTTTAAGCTGAAAAATGTGACCCTAGATGAGAAGTCAGGCCTTCCTTTTCCTAGCAAAGATCAACTGTTTTGGAAAGAGAAGACTCTGAATTACAAGAAATACTCTTTTTAATCGCCAATGTGGTCGATAATCAGTGTTTTTAACGTAGTCGAATACCTTAAAATTAAAACAAACAAGCACATTTAATTTTATCACTTGCAGAAATAATTACAAAAAAAAACTTAGTTAATAAGTGAATTTTGATTGTAGAATGCATTTAAGTAATAGTAGTTAATAAAACATTCCTTTTATTTGAATAAATCGCTATTGTCTTCGATAGTTAAAAAAAAAATGTTGGCAGAATTTCGTTTTACAAAAACCAGCGGGTGACCGAGCTCCGCTCGGAGAAAACAGGTATCGAAGCTAACTCGAAGATTTAAATTTTCAATTGTGATTTATCAAAACAATACATGCCATAAGAAAATTTGTCAAACCATTGGTGAAAAGATAACCGGTTAAAGTGCACCATTGTAAACTATTCTAAACAAAGTTAGAGTTTGGAAAGGGAACTATTCTATACAAAGGTAAAGTTTGAAAAGTCATAGGAAATAATATGTAATTGATAACAAAAAATTATACAATTAAAGAAATGGTACAAAGTGAGCAGTGTAAAGATTGAAGTTGACAAAGAAAATTTAAGTGCTGCCATCTATAGCCATTATGGCGAACTAATAAAGTTTGAAAATATCCTATCTGTAACTCCGAACTGCTCGACCGTAGCGCTTCAAAACCGGCGCCAATCGATTCCTCGTGGCCAAAAACCCCAGACCGCCAAGTTTACCGGAGTTTATTAATTCTGGGGTGATTTTCGACTTGGCAACCATTCCTCGTATTATAGTATAAGATAAATGCCTACCGACAGTTAGTTAATTAGTTATTTTCTTTTAGGGGCACATCATCTATATTAATGGATAATTTTAGTTTCATTTCGGCATTAAGGTGGAAGTTTGCCAAATTTTGTAAAAAGTTAAAATTAAAACAAACAAACAAGTTTTAATTGATCACTTGCAGAAATAATTGCAAAAAACAACTTAATAATGTGAATTTTGATTGTAGAATGCATTTAAGTAATAGTGGTTAATAAAACATTCCTTTTCTTTGAATAAATCACTATTGTCTGTGATAATAAAAAGAAAATTTTATTGGCAGAATTTTGTTTTACAAAAATGAATGCCTGCCGACAATTGTTTTCAACAGATCTCATTGTCTGAAGCCGAATCGAGACGACGCATTGATTCTGGAGAATAAGCAGATTCACGAAAGCGAAAACAATATGGGCGTTGAACCCCGGGATGATTGATTGACGTCTTAAACTTTCACCTAATTCGATTATGGAGAACTCTGCATCTCTCGCACTTTTCTCAATATCGTATACAACCGTCGGTTATCCATTTTGTTCCGGAGAGTAATAACCTTTGCCCGTTTGCAGCCAAAATTCTTTTCTCGATCAATTTGTCTTGAATTAGGCGTTCGAAAGTCCCAAAGATTTGTAATTTAAAAATGCAGTGATAAAATTCGCGTGTGTGCGCCTTGTAGCTTTATGAATCTTGTTGTAGGACTTTACCAAATTCTGTTCTAACATACTTTGAAATGTGGAAATGATACCCTAGGATATATTTTTTGAAAAAAGCTTTAACCATTTTCAAACAAATTTCTTTTCTCAGTCAATTTATCTTGAATTCGGCATTCGAAAGTTCTAAAGATTTGTACTTTAAAGATACAGTGATAAAATGCAAGTGTGTAGGTTTACGAATCTTACAATAAGACTTAACCAAATTCTACTCAAACATACTTTGGAATTGGGAAATGTTAACCTAGGTGATATCTTTTGAAAAGAATTCGCCCGTTTTCAGACAAATTTCTTTTCTCGATCAATTTGTCTTGAATTCGGTATTCAAAAGTCCTAAAGATTTGTAATTTAAAAATACAGTAATAGATTGCACCTGTGTGCGCCTTGTAGCTTTATGAATAGCTTCACAGAGTCGCGAGTAATAGCTAGTTTGTTAAATAAATCGTGAATATTATACATAAGGCATCTCAGTCTCTAAAAGAAGCTCCAAAATCGTGTTTATGATGCTGAATGTTAATTAAAGCATTTCTTTTCCAGTTTTTGTTTGAACTCTGTTTTGTCCTTGAAATTTGCTTGTTACGAGAGGGAGAGTGACTAACAATCCCAGAACTCGTTTCTTTCTGCCGTGCCCCGCTGTAATTCGCCATTAGTTTCCGAAATTAATAGATACCTGAATATTAATCCGATGAGACATCTCGCCGGAAATGCTGTTTTTGTTTTTTTCGTTCTTTTCGAAAGTTCTTTCACGGAACTGAACTCGTTCGCTACGCCCTTGCTTGTGGTTAGAAGACCCCACGTGAAAGTTCATTCATAATGGAAGATCACTCCTACTGGAAAAAGTATTTATTCGATGAATTCATTTCCCAGCAGGTTGATTAAGGCGTTTTTTCATATTCTGAAAGTTTTTGTTAAGTTATAAATATTGATATATTTAGTTGCCGAACATATAACAAAAATATCTTATGCTATTAAGTCAGAAATAATCAATATCCAGCCATATTTGAAACGATCGAGAAAGATAATAATGGGCAAACAAACTGTATTTCAAAGGCGCCATTTAATAATATTTTAACACGTTGAATGCCACGGCAATTTTCAGAAATCTGGCCTAAAATGACACTCCCTCATTTGAACTCATTTTTATAATTATATTTTTTGTTTGTTTTTATTAAATAAATTTTCTGTTCATGCAAGCCAGCGTTGATTTTGTTGTTCTTTTCCCAGAAGCCATCTATCGGTATGAGCACTTATATAGTACGAGTTTATTCGTAGTTGCCCAAAAATGGCAAGTAAACTCGGTACGAAATAACTCGTAGTTGGTGTCCTACAAAAGAACGCTTTATTACGTCTTGATTTTTAAAAATATATGTATAATTCAAAAGTAAACCATAAAATTACTAATAGAAAAAAATATTCAATTTCAAAAATTCTTTTTTACGATACTTTTGAAATTTTTGATTTCTTGTTTACATATGACAGGTGCAAAATGTATTCATTGTCATTTGCGTCACAATATGCAGATTTTTATCTCGTTATTTTTTTTTTTAAAAAAAAGGGTACGAGGAAATTGTTTTTACCACTTTGAAATTTATTGGTTTTGACAAAAGAGCGCATTAAATTTCACAGCATCAAATTATTGGTTTTGACAAAAGAGCGCATTAAATTTCGCAGCATCAAATTATTGGTTTTGACAAAAGAGCGCATTAAATTTCGCAGCATCAAATTAATAAAATATCATTAATTACTACAGTAAACATTTTTGATGATGTTGCTTCAGAAAAGAAAAAAAACAGTGCCATAAATTATTATCCTGATTTTGCTCTAACAAAACATAAATTTAGCATCCGCTGTTATGTTTCTGCTTTAAAACAGAAATATAAAATGAGCGATTTAAATATTTATAACTCAGACTTTAAATGAAAGAGATTTCGGGAATTAACTATGATAATTTTAATGTTTATTTATCGGTAAATTCTGCTCAACTACGACGTCAGAGATCCAAAATAAAAATAAAAAATTTAAAGATTCCAAAATTTACCATTGTCTAGCTTTCCTACATATAACATTTTTCCACACCAGAATCATTAATGAATATATGAGTTAAAACATGATTTATTTCATATTTTATCATTTAAATACGCTTTCGACTGGAAATTCGCATAATCACGTTTTCATTTATTTGAAAATTAAGGTATAATGCTCGAATTTCTCATAAAAAGTTTTGATAATTTACGAGATAGTAAATAATGACGTTATTAGATGTTTATGCACAGATAATAATTTTTGCATTTTAAAACCTTTTTTTTTTTTCTTTCTTTTTGAAAATGCAAACGAATTTTCGTAGCATCTGATGTGTCTCAATTATTCAAAAGTACATTATTCTATATTATGCTCTTCAATTCAACTTAAAATGAAGAACGGCTCGATCTTTTGTGGGGTAAGAGATTTCATTTGTTTAATATTTATTTTACAAATATTGCGTGGAATATTCTTTGATTCTCAAATGTTCCTCTAATGCAGTATTAGTGGTTAAATAGGCATGAGATTTCTAATAAAAAATATAATCTAATTCGATACAGTTTTTTTAACTAATATATTTCATCCGTTTCTAATCTTATTCGAACAGATTCATTTTGAATAAACCTTTCATCAATATTGTATTTCAAAACTGACTATATAACTGCTGAATGGGATGGGAAATAATGTGACTTAAAAACCGGTTTACAACTTTACCCTACACAACAGTTTTGAAACCTAACTATTAAATGTGCAAGAAATAACAGATTTATTCATTTATTTTGTCAGATTATACCACGTGTTAAATACTACTTTGGAACGGTTTGCCATTTTGAATGATGGCCAGACGATATTTGAACATACGCCTCCTCCTCAAGCTCCTACAGGGCCGTGGTGGCTTAGTGCTAAATTTTCGGCTTCGGAACTGGAGGGTTTCAGGTTCAAAACTCAACTCCACCAAAAAAAAAAAAAAAAAAAAAAAAACGGCGTGTAAGCGGAATTAGAGCACGCTTAATCCGTTGGTGGCAAACGTCCTGAAGCAGATGTGGTGTGGAAATTTGGATAAAGATCTTCTAGCTCAGGTTTGTTTTTCGTCATCTGACCGTGGTTCAAAATGTCGAGGTCCATCTTAAAATAGCTTTAGTGTTGCTTTAAAAAGGGACATTAATGCAACTAAACTAAACTTTGAACTTCTACAACACACGAGCGAAAGAAAATGCGACCCGGAAACATTTTGCACACAATAATTGCAGTGTTTTTTTAGTTCAGTTATTTTAATGTCCCGTTTGGAAGCAACACTAGGGCTATTTTGAGACGAACCTCGTCCTTATGAACCTCGGTCAGATGACGAGGAAGACACCTGAACTGATATCCTCCACTCCAAACTTCCACACCACACCAGCGGGAGGGAGTTTGACCCGATTTAACGTGCACCAGATCCGCTTACATGGCGGTTCTTCGATGGAATCAGGTCTCGAACCTGCAACCCTTCGGTTCCGAATTCGAGACCAGGCCACCTTGGCTTACAAATTGTCGGATTATACTTCAAAGTTTTCTATAGAATCAGGTGTCGAAATCGAATCCGTATTGTACCGAACTTGAAATCCTGTTTTCCGGCCTCCGTGAATTTAAAAAAGCAATTTTTTCTTTGCTTGATACTTTCTTTTTATATTTCTACATTAGATTAATTAAAACATGAAGCTGTAAAATTTATTGAATTTAAAAGAATCGTCCACACAAAATATTTCTACCGCACGAAAATTAGAAGAAAATTTCTCCCCTCCAATTTGCTTTTGGTTGTATTCTCTAAATATACCATCCGGTATCTCCCTTTTTCCTGTTCGATCCAATACTTGACACATTCTTTAATTTTGATGACAGTTAAACAGAAACTATCCTTACAACCACTGCCATTTTAGTTCTCATATATACATGAGTACTTAGTCCGTAGTTTAATCTACATAAATAGAAATGAATGCTTGTCTGTATGTCTCGTGCGCTGGCGCACCGCTCATCCTATTCCGATAAAACTTCGACTACTTATTTCTTGCGCTTACGAAAAGGTTATAGGTATAATACATTCATCTGAACAATAAAAAATACTTTCGGACCTATTTTACCCACTTATTAACTATGAATTAACCATCAAATAACTCGCCAAGGAGACACAACAGATTCAGTAAAGATGTTACATTGAAGCTAGACGTTAGTATTTCGGAGGTATTGCACATAAATGCTAAGTAAGTCTTCCTCTGAGGTAATAGTTTTTATTAGAGAGTGTGCGCGAAAGTTTAGGGGAACCATTCTTATGGGCTTGAAATTTTCACTGTACTTTTTATAAAATTTTAGCTTTTTTTGCCGTAACTACCAAAAATATTGTAGCACAAATCATTTTGCACCTTATTAGTTTTCAAAAAATTATCTTTTCAACCGTATTAAAGATTTTATGGTATCAATATATTTTCTATGTTTAATCCATTTTAAAAGAAATGTTTTAGTCGCATTTTTTAACATTTGACTTGAGAATTCCGATCGAATATGAAACGGGTCATGAGACACAATAAATAGTTTTTTTCATTATCATTCTGAAAGAACACCAAGCTTTACAATTCTGAAAGAATACGCAAATCTGATCACGTGGAAAAAGCGCAACCCATATGCCAGGACACCGGTAATATTTTAATTAATATGTTATGCACTAATATGTTAGTATGGAATGTATTAATTTGTTATTAATATGTATATAACTACAATGTTTAGAAATTCCTGATTTCAAGCAGAGAGCAAAACAAATGAAAATACGGCTCCCCCTTTCAAAATCACGAGCGTGCTCCTTTCTATTTTCTCATAGGTCCACATCACGATGCTTTTTGTGTTTAACCGATCAATGTAGTCGAGAAAGCCGATTATAAATTCCTGCTATCTTCCTGTGACAAGCTAGTTTCAAAATTCCGATACACATCTGGTGTCAAGATTATGTATTACTAATCAAAATCGTGGTGTTTTTTATCTATTGCTTTATGCATGGGCTAAATCAGACACACCGAGATGTAGAATGAGTCTAAAGTTTGCATTATTAAGTTATAAAATGTATGCTTTGCCATCTGCTGACCAGTTTTATTTTAGAGATCGGAGATTATAGGCTGACAGCCTGGGTTCTCCCTACAAATACTTCTGTTCTGGCATAAAATCTGACAAACATCTAATAGTTAAAGCATTTTGCCGAATTTCATCAATATAGCTCTTTTTTACTTGAAATGTCGCATCTAAACGGTTAGGCTGAGAAACTTACGGAAAAGTGTATTTACTAATCGATGGAAATCTTCAGTGTCACAATAAAGTTAGTGAAGTTTTCCACTATTACTGGGCACAGTAATTTGGCAATCGCGGCCGAAAATAATTTATTAACATATACACTGATGGAAAAAAAAAATCCCAACACTAGGAAGGAGCTGTGCTAGATAAACGAAATTTGTTAGGCGTGTTTATACATCTGAAAGATGACGTCGATTCAAATTTCGAGATACGGGCGTAAGTGTGGCGCTAGTAGCGACACTATGAACATGCAAATGAGGTTTGCTTTAAATAAGCGCTGTAAGGTTCGTGATCGTTATTTACTGTTGAGATTTGACGTAGTGGGTTAGTGTTGTCAAGGATGCCTCTGAGAAGACGAAGAAGCCATTATCAACAGCTCACTGAGTTTGTACGAGGTCGTGTTGTAGGGCTACGAGAAGGTGGGTTTCTTTCCACGATATTGGTGAAAGACTTGGCAGGAATGTATCCACTGTGCATGGGTATGGGCGGCAGTGGTCAAGGGAAGGTACTGCCTCAAGAAGACCAGGTTCGGGACGGCCACGTGGTACTACTGAGAGGGAAGACCGTCGTATTCGGGTATGGCTGTGGCTAATCGTACTGCGTCTGCAGCAGAAATTCGAGCTGCAGTGACACAACGAACTGTTACAAATCGGTTGCTTCAAGGATAGTTCCGAGTCAGACGCCCTGTACAGTGCATTCCACTGACTCCAAACCGCTGCCGTTTGCGACGTGAATGGTATCAAGCTAGAGCTCATTGGAGGACGGAGTGGAGATATGTTGTGTTTTCTGATGAAAGCCGGTTCTGCCTTGGTCGCAGTGATAGCCGTTTGTTGGTTAGAAGGAGGCCAGGTGAACACCTGCTAGTGACCTGTCTGCGGCCTAGACGGACAGGGCCTACTCCTGGAGTTACGGTTTGGGGAGCAATTTCGTATGACAGCAGGATCATTCTCGTTTTTATCCCACATACCCTGACTGCAAATTTGTACGTCAGTCTAGTGATACAACCTGTTGTGCTGCCATTCATGAACAGCATTCAAGGGGGTGTTTTCCAACAGGATAACGCTCTCCCTCATACCGCTGTTGTAACCCAACATGCTCTACAGAGTGTCGACATGTTGCCTTGGCCTGCTAGATCACCAGATCTTTCTCCAATTGAGCACGTATGAGACATCATTGGACGACAACTCCAGCGTCACCCACAACCAGCATTAACCGTCCCTGCATTGACCGCCCAAGTGCAACAGGCATGGAACTCCATCCCACAAACTGATATCCGACACCTGTACGACACAATGCATGCACGTTTGCATGCTTGCATTCAAAATTCTGGCGGTTACACCGGTTACTAATGTGCCAACATTTCACATTTGAAATGGCTCTTTCGCCAATGGCTCTATCTGTGATCTTGAATCTTTAATCAATTAAATATGTTACCTAGACAAATGTATTCCTAAAATTTCATTACTGTACAATAATTTTTTCTTGGTGTTGGGAGTTTTTTTTCCATCAGTGTATTTAATATTGAAGACGTGACACGATCAACACTACACACAACACTTAAAAAGAGTCTAACATAATTCTAACTCCAGAACATAGCTATCTTTGCGCATGAGCAGCTAACTAGCTTCTCGTCTAAAAATTCCCCAAGGGATTATCGTACGGCTGATGATCATCGTGTTACAGCAGGAAGGTAGATGAATCTTACTAATTACATACTAAATTTTATTCCTTTGGCTTGTTGTGTGTTTATACTTTGTTCTAAGTCAGACAAACTCTCTTCTAAATGTTTTTTTTTTAAATCACGGAAGTGTAAAATACCGATACATATCAAATCCTACCATTTTTGACGATTATAAAATCTTTCTTTAATTCGTGGGAGGGAAAGTAAATAGAAAGGAAGGGAGAAAAAATGTCAGAACTCATTAATTTCTCATAAGATTTAAGCCGGCTTAAGATGGAAAATATTTTTAAAAAAAGGATGGCTTTTGGGAGGAACTTTAATTGAAATATATAAAAAAGCACAGTATGGAAAACAACTACGTTTTTGGAATGGCGGTTATATAAATAATGAGACTAACAGGGAATAGCTTTTTAAGAATCTATTTTATATCTTCGAAAATAGTGTGGGAGTTAATGCTTATCAAGCTTAGATGGCATAAAATCTCTTCTAAGATGCTGTTATGCATCTTTCAGCGCTTGGATACTGCCTTCCTTTTTTAAAAAAAACAAAGTACTCATTAACTCATTAAAATTGTTAATATTAGTTGAAAATAGCTTTTTTTCCTTGCTAATTATTAAGATGTGTGGTACAGCGTCTTTATACATTTTGCACGCTGTGCTTTTATACATTTTGCAACTCCAGCTTTTTGTTTAGAGAATACGAATTTCTTTAATTTAAAATTGAAATCAACAACAATAAAAATATAAGTACTTATTTTGCATTGTGATTTTTACATTTTTATTGTTGATGTGCATCACATGTTAGATTTTGCAAAATTATAATTGTTGATGTACATTACGTGTTAGATTTTATAAAATTATAATTGTTAATGTCTATTCACATGTTAGATTTGTTATGATGTTAACATGTTAGATCACATGTTAGATGTTAGATTTGATATGCTTACTGGTGTTACGTAAGCATACTGCCCCATCTCTCACTTATAGTGCCCTCTAGGGGCATATGTAACAATTCATCAGACTCTGTAACGTCAATATCACTGATGTAGCAGCCACGGCAAAGGCAAGCTCAAAACTAACTCCTACAAAGCGGAAAATCAATAAATTCATTATATTTCAAAAAAAAAAAAAAGTTCATATTTGAAACCTCAACAACTGGAATAAAGGATTTATCAAATATACAGCTAAAAATGTCTTTAATTAAAAGAAAAAAGTTCCACTTTTCTACCGTTATCTTACACAATGCAAGCTTTAGTTACATTAAGTCTTAATACTGCTTAAACTTTTAATTAAGGAAATAAATTGCCAACGTTTTGTCATTCATATCCATTGGAAACATATTACAAGTAGTTTTCTTTGATGTTGTTATTCGTAAGCGCAATAATGTTCCATTTCGTCCTATCTTTACTTGTAATTAAAGTAAAAATTATCGAGCTGAAAAATTTAAGGTAAAGCATTTTTCTTTTTTTACTTCGATGAATTACGAAACTTTTAAATTACATCATTGAGCAGATGCCTATACTAATATTATAAATGTGAAAGTTTGGATGGATGTTTGTCACTCCATCACGCCAGAACGGCTGAACGGAATGGGATGAAATTTAGCACAGAGATAGATAACAGTATGGAATAGAACACTAGGCTACTTTTTACTCCGTCTCATTGAGTGGTTTATTGTTTACCAATTAAAAACTAACTTTCACGCCAAAAAGCTGAGACCAAATCAAGGCCAAAAATGAATAAGGCTCCAGTTTTTTTTGTGTTTGTGTGTTTTTTTTTCCCAGCAGTAATCAGTTAGCTTCAGCATTATTTCAACCGATTATTTCAAACGATTCTATTTTCTTTATGTTTGACGTTCTTAAAATCAAACGTTGTTAGTGAATCGATCTTTCGGATTCATTCTGAAGTACTTTTAAATGAAAAGAAAACAGGATAAAGGAAATAAAAATTTTCTAATCTGCATTGCGTTACCCAAACTGGCGTAGGAAAGTAGGATTGATGACAAATGTGTTTTCATTTAAATCAAAAGTTTAAAAATGATGTGTATAATTCTCTTGTAGCTATCACCATCTCGATCCATAAATGAAATGAATTTGACTTAATTTTAAAGAAATATGGACTTGATTTGCTGTTTTGTTTTATTTCAGGTGCACACTGTGAATAAATTGTTTTTAGGAATTAAGGAAGCGGTGCGACAGATCAGCTGAAACACCATAAACGGTATTGGAATAACGGAATTGATCATACACATCAAAATTTGCAAGCTTGCGAAGTCGCGGATAAAAGCTAGTTCCTTTATATTTTCAAATGGAATGAAAACCATGTTTTTTCACTTAATGATATATTATAAGGAGCATTCTAATCTGACTCAAATATTTTAAAAAATCGATAAAAATATTCTCCCAATTTTTTTTTAAAAAATTATACGTCTTACGAAACAAACGCTTCAATCATCGCAAAATAAACATTTCGAAACAATCAGTGAATCGAGATCACTTACTTTTAGAACAGTGGCATAATCAGACCCCTGCCTGACCTATAGAATATCCATTGTATCCTTTAAAGCATAAAATCCAAAGGGCACCTAGTGGGAGTTCGAAGTTTCCATGGGTACAGTTGTGGATTCAGCGATAAATGAAAGAGATTAAGACACTTAAGAGAGGCGATCGTGGTCTAACTACATATATTTGGAAACGGAATATAAAAATATACTAGAACATACAAAAAAGGAAGATTTATTTGCTTATTGGCAACGCTTGAAAGTTCTTAGCATTTATTTACACAAGGATATTTTAAGCACGAATATTTTGAGTTAAGTATTGGAACTTTTCACGAATATGGACACAGCAGAATCATCATTGTTAACGAGAAAAATACATAGAACTCACAACGAATGAAGAACTAAAAGCAAAATTCGAAAATGGATAACTATAATCCTGGCTTCAAAAAACTATACCTAGATTGTGAGTAAAAGTATTCTAATTTTTTTTTTTTTTTTAATTTTTTCTCCTTCATTGTACATTTAACGAAGTATGTATTGAGATTACCAGTTTATTTACTGTCCATGACAAGAAGTGTAATTGCACGTTACTGAATTTGGTTATTGGTGAGTAATGTATGCAAAATCGGAGCTGTATTGACAGATTATTAAAACTCAGCTATCTTTTTAAATTTTTCATTTCTGTTTATTTTTTGATAAATTAATATTATTAATTTTACTTCATTTGATGATAATTGTAATTACAATTATGTTATTCTGAATAGACAGCTGGACAGACAATAAAATGATTTAGATAAAGTGTAAAAATGCTTAATATTTGATACGTTTAACTATTATGGAAGAATGAGGGTTGAAATTTTTTCTTGTAAAACGTGCGGCCATTCAGAAAACGCTGATAACTTTTGTTTTAAAGCATTGAATTAGTTAAATGGTTAAGAAATTCCCGTGATACAGAAGAATGGAAATTTGATGGTATTTGAAATGTCTCCTTTTCATAAAACTATCCTATAAAAAATAAGAGTTATATGAAATAATATAACTTTTCATAAAAACTCTCACATGAAGTAATGTAACTTTTCACATAACCTCTCATATGAAGTAATATAACTTTTCATATAACCTCTCATATGAAGCAATAAAACTTTTCATATAACCTCCCATATGAAGCAATATAACCTTTTCATAAAACTTTCCTATTTCCTTCAAAAATTGGATTTAGTGCACTTTATCTATAGTGCAAGTGCATAATTGAAATTTAATAAATCAGGTCATTTGAAAACATTCTCGATAATCGAAGCTTCATGTCCCATTAGCGCATCATTTTGGCGTTCGCATAACACAATTTTTTTTATTCCTTTTCGGGGCGATTCTAATGTCATCGCAGAGAAACAAATGAGGAATGTTTGCTGGATGAAAGCATTCTAAAAGGAGCATCTATAAATATATTTAAGCACGTACACATCACAATACATCTACGCTCATGAGTTTAAAGGCGTATAATGTACACATCTATGAATAATGTGTTCCGTTGTCTTGGCTTTTACGATTCACAACACAAAGGGCTTCAGCCTTCGTCTGCACTTCAATGATGAATGGATGGAGGCAAGAAAGTTTCGGTTTCGTACGCGCGTCCACCGGACAGCCTTGAGACTCGACATCAATGCATTAAAAATATGCTTCTTAATATAAATCATATCAAATAAATCATTTTAATATAAATCATTTCTTTTTTTCAAAAGAAAAGAGTAAAAAGTATCAATTATCCCCCCCTTTTTTTTAATAGTAATTATTAGATAAAATAAATTTATATTTAATAAAAGGAAGCATCTATTTAGAGAAAAATAGAGAAATTGCACAAAATATCAAAACAGAGAATCACAGAGTATAAAAACAGAGAAATTGCAAATCAAAGGGACAAAAAAATGTTGTAAATACAAATATTCATACAATTATTTATATTTATTGGAATCAATATATAAAATAACAGAAACAATAATTTGGAGGTAACATTTTAAATCCAGATTTTCAAAATAGCTTCTTTTCACATTGCGAGGCTCTTCAGAAACAAAATCGTGAACAGAAAAGTTTATTTGATATGCAAATAATACAAAAAAGGTTCATAAAAGGGATAAAAATGAAGTGCAATTACATAAACAAGTAATTTAAGTATATAATTTACATTAGTTATTATACATATTAGGTTTTTTTTAATTGGGTTCTTTCATTTACTTAAAAAAATTATTCATATAAATTTGTATAAACCGTCTGTCTTTTACAGACTTGAATACAATTTTTATGACATTTTATTATACTTAGTATCATAAAATAAGTATCTTTTCTATCTCTGCATTAATAAATAAATATTTTTTCTAATTCTAAGGATTTCATGTTTGAAATATAATACCCCAAAATATGCTCTAAAGCATTTTGTTTCATAAATTTATAAGCTTCAAAGAAATAAACCATGGTTAATTCATTAATTGTTGTTTTAAAATCCTGTTAAATATCGTTGCCTGCTAAACTTTAAGTGAAAAAAACTTTTTTCTCATAATTTTTTTAATTTAATTCATATATATCCGTATAAATTTCATGCTTATATTTATAGAGCTTTTAATGATTGCATTTTATTGAACTTACAAGTTTTTCTGTCATTTAAAAATGCTTATATTCCTCTTTAGAATTAAAAATAAATTTCGATCTATTGAAAACCAATAAACAATAAGCTATGTAAAATGTGAATTTCGACATACCTGGATATCATGCTAAGAGTTCAAAGCTCTCCAAATGTGTGGACACCCCGAATCTTGCCTCAGAGGACAAAGACTCCAGCCATACAAACCACAAGCCTCAAAATGTCACTCGTCCGAGAAATTAAACTTGCACCATCTTTCCCTTTTCATCAATTTTAGTTTAAAAAAAAAAAAACTTCAAAAAATAATAACTGCAATCTGTTTCTATCTTACCAATAATATTTTACAACCTGATGTATTCTTTTAGAGTTCAAAGCCTCGAGTACCTATATTTTGAAAATTAAAAAAAAAGCATAAAAATGTGCATCTTTTGTGTTTTGTTGTTTATAATACCATTCCTCAGAAAAATTTACGGAAAAGAAGAAAAATGACGGAAGAAATTTTTATTATTATTTTTGACAGTCCTCTTTATTCACAGTAATTTCCTCGGAAATCGGAGAAGATTCACCCGGGCACTCAATTTTCTCCTTCGCACGCACGCACGCAGTACCACTTAGGGAGGACGATAATTTACGGAGAAAACGTTATCTCGTGATCTCGCCAAGCAAACGGCGATAAGCCTCTCGTTTTGGCGGCCTGGCGTATAAAGCAGTGGCTGTCAAAAAGCTGCGGACCGCCGTCGTTCCAAGGCAAACCTCTTTCAGCTCTTGTAGGTGGCCGGTTAGCTGCAGGCGCGGGAACAGGAAAAAGTCATTCACATTGTCACTACTAGTCAAAGGGGTAGGATGGACCTGTGCAGGTTTCAGTTTCATCTTTTGCGCGTTTTCGCGGCAGGTGTTATCTTTCTTTGTTTCAATTCATTGGTTTCGGCTGCGCCGGTGATTTCTTCAGAGATTCAAGCCATGGTAAGTTTCCCCATTTTAAATTTTTTTTGATATAGAGAGAATTTTTACAAAATTGGAACTTAATATGTAAAAACGAAATTTATCAATTCTTAGAGTATGTAGAGTTATAAATTTATCAATTCTTAGAGTAGAGAATTTATCTCCTCTTAGAACTTTTTTTGTGAAGCCTAATGTAATAGAGCTATTCTCTATTATCTCTATATGAGCAACTGTCTTTGCTATTAATTGTTGTGAAATTGGCATAGTGATTTATAAGTCATAAAAAACGTACAACGTTATTTTTAAAAATTGGCAGTTAGTATTCGTATACATCTAAATATTTTTGATTGTTATAAATATAATTTTGCCCTTTATAGTTTTTGATAGTAAACTTTTATAAATAACATTTAATACTTGTTCTTAAAACTATGCATTGCAACAGTACAATTTTTTAATCGGCTACTAAGATGGAACTTTTTTTAATGAAGCCTGATATAATAGAGCTATTTTCTATTATCACTATATGAGAAACTGCTTTTTCTATTAATTGTTCTAATAATGGCATAGTAATTTATAAATCATAAATATATATATAATTATTGAAAAAAATTGGCAGTTAGTATTTGTATATATCTAAATATTTTTGAATATTTTAAATATAATATTAATCTTCTTATATACAGCCGACCACCCCGCCTTTTACAAGAAGGTCAAATAATAAGTATAATATAATATTGACCTTTAAATCTAATATATATTAAATGTAATATTGTCCTTTACAGTTTTTTATTCTAAACTCCTGTAAATAACATTTAATAATTGTATTTAAAAAATAAAATATTTTTGGTGTATCAAGGGAAGAATTAAATCCGATTATTTCCTTCATTTTTTTATAAAACAGAAAAAAAAGATTTTTTAAGATAAATATTTACACTGAACGCAAAATGTTTACAAATAATTGTATAAAGAGAAGAACTACTTTTAATGCTAGATTTTTTTAAAACATTAATTCACACTATTAATCGATTTCATTTGCAAATAATACAGATTTTTCATTTGCTGTATTCTGGATTTTCACGCAACTGCTGAAATAATCTTCTTGAATAATATTTAAGATGAAATTTTAGGGTAATATATAAATTAATGGGGTTGCAGTATACATTGTTTGGTTAAATAGCATTGCAGCTTGACTTTTTTGTTGTCTAATTGTAAGATAGCGAACATGATGCTTTACATTCATTATTAAATGACCTCGAGAGGTTTAGAGAAAAATTAGAAAATTACGAAGAATTCGAGGACATTATTATCATGCATGTTGCATAATATACATTTCGTAATTAACAGTTTGAATAAGGATAATTATGAATAAGGATTTAAAAACATACAGTATCTTATTTCGCGTGTTAGAGAAAGTGAACAAGTAATGCTTCTGGAAAATTAACAAATATTAACAGAAGCAATCCCTTCATAGTAACCATTGCATTAAAATACTAAGATGTTTGTACCTGACAGATGGAGCCCATTTCTGTTCATTCAACTCATTTTCAATTTTATGCAAAATTAGGCTTTTTATAACGTTAATAATATTGATTTTATAGATATTTAATGGGGATTTAAACATAATTTATATCTATAATTCTTAAAGACAAATTCATTATTATTATGTAGAAATACATATTGATAAAAAATATGAAATGTTAGGTAGAAGTATAATAAGAAATATTTACAAATATTTTTTTAGTGTTTGTTCATTTTACCCTTGTTTAGAATTTGATTAATTGAATGAACGCATATAAACATATTTAACACATATGAGTTGATAGAAAAAAGGCTTTAGTATTAGTGTCATCATAGAATGTTTTGAAGGCTTACTTGTTCTCAAAGGACTCAGACATAATCTACGTCATAATACTAATGATGAAACATTTTTGACGGCATTTAATCACATAAAAATGCCTATTCTAGAGCCGAATGTTTTAAAGAACGCTGCTGTGATATATAAATGCTTATCACAAATGCCATTGTTCAGATCAAAGTTAATATATCTTTACAACATTTTTTAGAAATAATAAAAAACCCGTCGTATTTTTTTAAATCTTAAACAAATCAAACTCATATTCATCATTTTTTTAATTTTTCAAAGTGTTTACTCATTATATCTTGCTTGAAAATTAAACTTAATAATTTCTGGTTTAATTTGTCCTGAGTTTTCGACATTGCTTTTTAACGGATTTTCGTAATAGCTTGGGTCTTATTTTAGGAATAATCCGTTCAGCTGGTTTGTGAGGAATTTTCCTTACTTTTATCATGTCTTTGCTCTCTTGAATTAAAAAAGTTTTTTAATTAATTAATTAAAACTTTAAAAAAGTTTTAATTTTTTTTTAATAATGAATTTAAATTTTATGTTTATATTCAAGGAAACCACTTTTAGTTTAATTTCTCTTTCTAAATTTCTGTTCTGTTCAAAGACTGTAGTTCTTATTAAAATATTTGCTACAATAATATCCCTACGAATGGTGATAACAATTTGAATTTCGTTTTTCACAAAGTGTTTAATAATAAAGGCAATAAATTTTAATTTTAATTATAATTAAATTTTTAAAATGATGGTGATATTAAATAACTTATGTATTTTATGCAATATTATTAAAACTAGATGCATTAAATGTTTATAAGAAAATACTTTTTAAAAGATTAAAATTTCAAAATTCGTTATTTTAAGCGTAATTTGTAAAATTAAGAAATTTTCTTGTGCAAAGAAGAATGTTAGGGCACTGGGATTCACAAATCGGTTTTAGCATTTGACTTTTAAAAACTGAATAATTTTTTCAGTATTTCTATATTATATATATATATTGCATTATGTATAATTTAGTTGAGCCGAATTTTATTAAAGCAATATATTTATTTAGTGCGTTTTTCATGCAGAAGAGGCCGAAGATAGAAAAAAAAATAATGATATTTCTTGTTAATTTTTATCTGTTAAAAATTCAATAAAAAGTGAAACACGTATATAATATATAATAATATTTTAACATTGAATTTAAATCTAAATTAATTTCTAAAATTTCATCTTAATTTTGGCCTTATCAAAGTCATTCTAAAATATTCTTATTTCCTGGTCCGATTCCACGTTATCTACTTAATGAAATCAAGAAATGCTTTGTAAATTTCTTTAGTCAGCGAAATCCCACGGTGAGAGTGATGGATAAGAGTAGCTGACCTAAACAAATAAGTTTATAAAAAGATCCCTGTGTTTCACTTGCTTTGAAAGTCACATGTTCAGAAATCCCCAGGAGAATCTGAATAATATATCGGCACTATAAACAATATTTTTCCTATCATAATATGCTGTATAACACGAGGGGAAATTAAATTTTCTTCATTCCTGCTTGTCCACGCTACTTGTTAATATGCATGTCTGGCTTTAGAAAATAAAATAAAGCGAACTTAAAAAATGAAAAGTCTTCTTCAATGTCTTCGAACCTGCCATCTGCTTCCAATAATTCTAAATCTTTACATATACATGTATATAAAGTATAATGTAAGATAAGACAAATAAGAAAAATGCATACATATTTTTTATTAAATGGTTTATCTTTATATGTAATATTTCTATGAGAAGAAATTAAGTAATATCTCTATTAGAAAGATTTAACATACCGGTGAAAACCTCTGGCAATATATCACTCACTATGCGTTCCGTTTCATAGCACCTGTCAGTAGTGCAAGTCGCATGAAAATCCTTCCCAGCTTTTATGAATGAAAATGCGTAGTACGATTTGTGGCAGAAAAAAAACAACAGATGGTAACTCGAGCACATTGTTTATCCATGTGTTTGGTCCAACTCTTCAATGAATGAGTCAGCTGCAATCGGTGAGTAAAAGTCGAAGGAGTCTGATCGAGATGCTATTGCGCAACGCTGATCTCCTTTCGGCGGGTCAAAGGGGGATGACTCAAACCGCTCTTACTCATCTCCGGTCAAGCACTATAAATATTACTTAACGTGTTATTTATTGATTTCCTTACGGCCTTGATGAATGAGGCCGATATCAATGAATGCGTCAGGGGAGAAAAACTGTGTGTATATTACTCATCTTGTTTATGTTTATGTTAGTGATTATCCTATGGCTGCGGTTTAAAAGAACTTCTGGACACTAAATATACTCCGGTTACGGAGTTTATTTGGCATTTATTGAGTATATTAGGGTTTACTTACCACCAGGCCACCGCGGCCTTGCCAAGAGGGAATGGACGCTATGATTAAATGACTCACACACAAGGGAAGAAGAAAATGTAGGATTAAGGGTTCCTGATGGATGGTGTTAATTCTATCATGTCGTCCTCTTAGGGTTTAGTTTAGTTTAGTTATATTAACATCCCGTTGTAAAGCAGCACTTGGGCTATTTTGAGACGGACCTCGACATTAAGGACCTCGGTCAGATGACGGGGACGACACCTGAACAGACATACCCCTTCTCTAAACTTCCACACCATACCAGCGGTAGGGCATTTGGCCCTGATGGATTTAACATGCACCGGTTTTGCTTACACGACGGTTCTTCGGTGGAATTGAGTCTCGAATCTGAAACCCTCCGGTTTCGTAGCCGAGATCTTACCACCAGGCTACCGCGGCCCCAGTATATTAGGGAGTGTGCATTTAGGAAGTTTCTTAGAGAATATATTTTTATTTAATTGCATTTCGATTTTATAGAGATAGAAATGCAATTAATGTACTTTATGCGTACCCCTCTCTGTACTTTATGCCAGTGCCTTTTGACAGTTCAGCACCTTCTGAGAGAGTGTCCACGTTTTGATTCTCAACGAATTCAATGTTTTCGTTCCCCTCGTTTTGTTTTAAAAGACATCCTTCATAAAGTGCCTCATCCTCTACTTTTTACTTTTTTGAAAAATGATTGGTTTCTTTTACCTTATTTAAGTATTTTTTCAGCTTCTTTTAATGCTTCAAATCTGTACAACAGTTTATTTATGAATATATATTTTTAGAATCTTGAATAGAATATTAGAGAAGAGGTTTTGATGAACCTTTTAAAGCATGACCATGCGATTTTTTATAAACCCTATGTTTGCATATACCTTGTGGTTGGCGCTGCATGATCAGAAATGGTTTTAGCACCAGTAACTTCCATCACGCTCAAATGCAATTAATGCTTTTAAATGTTTGGAGGAACTAAATTCATGCAACAGAAAATTCAATAACTTATTATGCTAATCTTAAATAAAAATTTAAATTCCCTTCTTGCTTACACATAGTAAGATATAGCTTTGAGAATAGCATCTAAGTCTAAAACTATTTAAGACTTTAACTTATATTAAAATTCCAAAAATAAAAGAAAGTATTTATTTATCGACGATGCATTCATGGATCTAAAATGTAGTTATGTATCGACAAAAGAACAGTTTTATTCATCATTGTTTGATGTTTAGATTAAAATTTTGAATAAAAAATTCGGGAATCAAGAAAAAAAATCTTTTATATACTTGTCATTAAAATTCTAATCTAAGGAACGTCAACAAAAAGACGCCTTTAATTTATTTTGAAAGATATCCAAATATTTATATATTACAAACGAGTTATTTAGTAATGGATAATTGCTTAATTAATTGATACTTTTTCAGTATTTGATTTAAAAGGACCGGAAAAATCTATTCGTTTCAAAGAACTGAAATTGAGATTACTACCCAGCGAAGCATTCAGTTTTTAACAATTAGGTTTATATGCTGTGAGATAGTGGTGGTTTCACCCATTAGAGCAATTTCGAGTATTATTTTGAACACCGTGTTGTTTGCTTCTTTTATTTTACTTCTTGAACAATAACAACAAAACTGTCCATGGTTAATTAGCTTTAAGTTGAGTCAAATTTAAATCAAATTAATTAGCTTTAAGTTAAGTCAAATCAAAAATGATTTTTGAAATGGTTTAGTAGAAGGCTATGTTTATTAGTTAGTAAAAGGTCATGGAAGTTATGTTATGTAGAACTTTTCAAGTTAAAGTTATCTTTATTAAATTTCAGAATCTGATGGTTTAGTAAATTATTTTGGAAATAAAACAGAACTTGACATTGGTAGAATGATTATATCATTAATTGTTAGATAATGAAATAATTCTATATATTAAAATAACAATAATATTTTTGTAATTTTTAAAAACAAGCATTAAATTCAAATATTATAAATCTCGCCTGTCAAATTTATTTATACTTAAAATAAATTCAAAAATATGTGAAAATATTTTTATAATTAAAAAAAACACTTTTCTACTAGCACATACTGCCGAAAATTTGTTTTACAAATTAAGAATTTCTGCTTTTGTTAAACACATTATTTTCTTTCATTATTTATTTTTTCAACCAATCACTATTTATATTATTTTCCATTATTTATTTTGTCAACCAGAATCATTATTTTTAAATTCTGATCTGGAAACAGAATGAAAGCTCGTCCTTGTGAAAGTAAATGTGAGAAAAAGGAATTGAATCGCTCAGTTTCTGGCAACAACTGTGTTTGATAAGGAAATGACTCATTATCACTTTCAGCTGCATGACACATAATTAAATGATGGTTCATTCTTGATAAGTGATGACTGACATGTCGAATGGCATGCAATTTAATTCTGAGCTGTCTATCATTCTATGAAAAGTCCTGCTTAGATTTTCTCTATTTAATCTTCGTAATTTTATTAAAAAAATCTTTTAAATTTAGAGCATCTTTTAATTTTTCATCTTTTGAGTTTCAGCTGCATGACACATAATTAAATAATGACTATCATGGCGAATGGCTTGTAATTTATTTTTGAGCTGCCTATTATTCTATGAAAGTTAGATTTTCTCAATTTATCCTTGTTTTAAATTAATACTTTGTAAACTTAGAATATTCTTTGAAATTTTCCATCTTTGAATTTCCGATTCTCACCAATATAAACAATAATTTTTTATTTTCACTCATCAGTTTCAGTTTTTTCACTCATCAGATTGTCATATTTTGCTATAAATTTATCCTTTAAAATTCTTTTTCATCTGAAACCCTTTTTTTCCTCTGGCGAGAAGACGCTTTGGCGAGCCCTCCTGCCGTGTTGGCGACATTCACGCTGTGCGGGAAGTAATGAATCGCGCCAGGCAACGAAGCTTTGACCGCTCGCAGAAGAAAATGGTGATTGTGTATTGGGTTTCTTCAAGGTCAGCTCTTAAAAGGAAAATTTTGAACTTCCCTTTCGATCCGAAAACAGGTTGTTTACTTCACAAGTAATAGTTTGTCAATTGCCGCTTTTAGTTTTAATAGGAAAATAAAGGGAAACACACTCTTCCCTCCCTCTGCTTTCATTTTTGCTATTTACTTAACGTGGCTTTGCCATTTGAAAAGCCTAATAAAGAACAAGTAACTGAATTTCTTGAAGGGGAAATGCAGCATTTGCATTCATCTGATTGTTTGTGCAAGAACTATCATTTTCAATATCGTGCATTTATGTATTCATAATTGTACATAATATGCAATTTTACTTCTAGTTTATAAGCAATGACGCGCTTAAATTTATAAGGCCTATTATAAGTTCAAGCTTTAAACTAGCTTCGTTTTCAATCTTAATCGCAGATGATCAATTCTGTTTGTATGTACGCACTCAAACTTGTACACCACAGCAGTAGCTGTAGATCTTCTTCGGCCCCACATTGACAAGTCGAACTTTTGTCAAAGAAAAAAATCTGCAGGATAGAGCAAATATTTCTGAAAAGGGATTTTACCAAGAGTTTTGGATGAACCACAAATCCGGCATTATTATTATGAAATTTGATATCAACACAAATCAAAATGTTTTTTTTTCTTTCTTTTTTCTTCTATTCCACTTTCAAGCAATAAAATTTTGTATTGAACTTTAAAAGGTACATCTGAAGGCGTATCGTATGTTCTCTACTTTTTCTGGAAGAACCTGAAAATTTAGGTACTAATTCCCCTCATTCAGTAATGAGGCGATTCTAGACTCGCTACAAAGAAGCCCGCCGATTCTTGTGACTCTAAAATGCCAAGCATGTGCTAAAACGTTTAGGTGTCCGGCATTGCACGGATTCCGATTTATTTTGTGCGTTCTCTCCTCTCATAAATTGTGCTCTAGATATTGAAATATTATTTGTCTCTACCAAAGTAGTTCATTGAATATTCGTCAGTATTTTTAAACATTATTTTTATAATGACTTAGCAAGAAATTTTTATAGGTAATTTAACAAGTTGAATACCACGGCAAGTTTTAGAAATCTGGCCTAAAATGGCACTAACTAATTTGAACTAATTTATTTTTTGTTCTTTTTTTAATAAATTTTCTATTCATGCAAACAAGCATTGAGTTTTTGTTCTTTTCCGAGAAGCCATATCGATATGGGCACTGATATACCACGAGTTTATCCGTAGCTGCACAAAAATGGTAAGTGAACATGGCACGAAATAACTCGTAGTTGGCTTCCTAGAAAAGAACGCAATCTACGAGTTATCTCGTAATTGGCAGTCAACGTGTTAAGTGTAAATTCTTTGATCATAAGCGATTCTGTACACCTGAGCGTGCTGGAAGTGTTACGTTTTCAAATCTGCGAGCCAGCTTCTGAAGGAGTCCCATTACTCTCGCTTTGCCATCACGCAAGCGCTTGATTTATTCTGTATTCTGACGAAGATTACTTTAAAGGGGACGTCAAGCTGGGAAAAACGCAAGTGCGGGGCTCCGAGAGAAAACAGAAATGCGATAAATCCTCTTCTCTGACTTCAGGTGCTGCAGCCTTAATGCAGCCGTATTCAAAACATTTACCTTCGTAGATCGTTTTAGAGAAAGAATGTATTTCTTCGTGGCTAGTTCGTGGAAAGAACTATTAATTCTTATGTGATAAAAATATAGAGAATTGTTATACCTCGGAATCATTTTGCTGAAGAAGATATATGGAGAGTATATGCTAAAATAAGTCTATCTTTAGCTTCCCTAGAAAATATTTGGCTTTCTTTTCTTTTATTAAAACTTCTTTTCACTATTCTGAAAGCTCCTCAATACTAAAAAATTCCAGGATAAAAAAGTTTTTATTAAAAAAATCCAGCGTTTTTTATATTTGAGTACATAACCGAGTCTAATTATTTTAACGTTCCGTTCTAAAGCAACTCTAGGGTTATTTTGGGGTGGACCTCGTCATTTTGAACTTTGTGCAGATGACAAGGGCGATACTTGACTGCACCCTCTTTTTTATACTCCACACCGGAAGAATGAACAAATAACCTAATTAATTAATTAACGCATTAATCACATTTATAATATTAAACCTCTACCTGATCTAGTTTTTTTTTTTTGTTAGAAAATATGAAAGTTTGTTGTTCAAATATTGAAATTAGTTCTGTTGGTGAGGCCACAAAAAGCCAATAGTCCAAAGCATTTGTAAAGATACATTTATTGAAAACAAGGTGTTAAAAATATTTTGTGTCTGAATGGTTTTTGCACCGGCATGAAATTGTGCTCTTTTATTCTATAATATTGATTTTTCTTCCTCAGAATTTGCTAGAAAGATTTTCTTTCGTAAAATTAAACTATGTTTACACAGACAAATGTATAATAATAAAACATCCTTTTATTTACATTGCAGAATGTAAATTTTCTTTAAGTTTAAAAATATGAATTTGATGTGAATGATGGGAAAAA
This sequence comes from Argiope trifasciata, assembly GCA_026543055.1. Lineage (NCBI taxonomy): Eukaryota > Metazoa > Arthropoda > Arachnida > Araneae > Araneidae > Argiope > Argiope trifasciata. The sequence goes on from JAPMOQ010044256.1 coordinate 638,734, forward strand.
AATTTGCAAGTTAAATATTTGTTTAGCCAATAGAAACCTTTTTTGAAATTTCCAATGGAATTAATTGTAGTGGTACATTAGTATTGCTGCACCATTTTAATTCTGTCTTTACAAAACAATATATATATTTATATATACGTTTTTATCGTTATGTATCGTATTCCCCAACCTTTTATAATCATTTTCTTGTTAATACTCAGTAAGGAAGAATCACCGCTTTGAAGTATCTATAAAAAAGCATCTTTTAATTGTTGGGAATATTAAAATTTTGAAATTCTCTTATTTATTTAATTTTTCATCCGTATTTATTTAATTATTGTTAATTGATAATCTCTTATAAAATGAGCATTTTACTTATTTTTTTAAAGAAAAGCAAGTACCTTATCTAATTTGAATGTAATGAATCGTATTATAGGGTTTTCATCTTATGAATGTCGTATAGTTGTATTTCTTAATGTGTTTCGCTTGCAGTCTTCATTAGATAGGTTTTCTGACTTGCAATTTGAACCGTAGTTAGATGATACGGATGTCATATGAGCCAACACTACTTTATTAAACTTCCATTCCATCTGCGAGTTATCACACAGCTGGTAATCAACGTATTAAAAATGTCGGGTAAATTGCACAAGAGTAAATTCTTTGTTTTCCTATATTGCGTGAATCTAGTTGAATTAAATTATACGCACGTCTGCTACGGCCACAGAAAGCATGATTTTTTTTTCATCCTCTAATTTATGAAAGCATTTAGTGTTTTTAATTTCGACCCTTAATTTTTTTAAATTTCGATTTAGTGTTTTTAACCTGAATCAATTTCGTTTTCACTCGCGCAGTGCTTAAGAGTGCCATATACAGAGGACAAAACCTGATGTCGACGAAAGCGCCACCTATCGATGGGGGAAATGAGGCGTTTACCAAACTAACGAAGGAAGGTTTGATTGACACGCCGAATAACACCTAACAAGAAAAGAATTCCTAGTCACCAGAAGATATTGCTGTGTAGGAGTGTGGCATTCAGAAGGTCAACCGACCCACCAAACTGCCCCCAATAAAACTTCCCCTTATTCTTTGAAGAGGTCTTCTGAAAACCGACACTGTCTTTGTACATCACGAGAGGGGTTTTTGAACCACCCAAACTCGTTTAGAAAATATACCCTTTGAGTTGCAGAGAAAAATCGCTCTGAGGACCGCGTGAATAGGACTTTAGAACATGGAACACACCACTGATTAATTATTGAAGTACTTCGATTTTGAGACATTTAATTGCTCTTCATAATTCTGTTAATTAGGAATAGAGAATCCGGTAATTTAGAAGGAGTAATTGAATAATTTAATATTTATAGTATTTCGTTTAGCAAGACTTCATTTTTAGCAATAAATGTGATTGCTAATTTTTTAATCCAAGGGAATTGGGGAAGATCTATGTGCCCATGTAAATGTAAGACCTCAAACTCATCCCTAAACAATGGGCTCAATCCTTTCTCTCAATAGATTTAGTACTAACAGCGAATTTAAAGAAAAGATCCCTAATTTTCAAAATTTTATATTTTAAAATTATTTATTTAAAAATATTAAATAGGCTTGAATGAAAAAGGAAGCGAATAAAAGTGAATTTTCCAACCCATGCTACGTATTTGATACTAGCCACCTTTGGCGACAAGCTGGTTCACCATTAGTAATGCGTTCTAAAATTTTCAATTAAATCACATAGTCATTAGCCTTGAAGTAATTCAGAGCATTGATTGGCCTGAAATTAATATTTTCTTTAAGATGATGGACGGAAAGGTCTAAAAGAATACGTTTTCCTAATAATATTCTTTGATTTTATAAGTCAGTCAGTTTTAATTGTTGATTTAGAGGACTGATTGATATAGCAATTTTCATTTAAAATATTAATAAAAATATTTTGTAAAACAGGGCTTACAAGGCAAAGTATGAAGAAATCTAAAACTCATTATTCATAAATGCATTGTTTGACTCAAGCTACATAAAATGTAATTATTTACTTCATTTAGATCAAATTAATGGCATTAAACAATATATATGCATATTATTAATATTTTACAAATTGGCCATTGGACCGGAATTTTAATGCATATCCTGTATAAATTCAATCTTGTATTAATAAAGATAATTTATCGAATTAATGATTTAAATATTGCAAATGATCTTAGAATCTTTTGCCTTGCATTTTTTAAAGAAAATATCTCATTTTATATTTATTTTATTTTATCCAGTCACGATCTGAAAATTGCATTTCTTTAGATTTATTTGCGATGATAGTTGTTTTCTTTTTAATTTGAACTTTCGTCATTGTTTTTTTTTATTTTATCCAGTCACGTGCTAAAAAAACATGGTTAAAATATTTCTTTAAAAATTCGTTAAAAATAGAAGCTTAAGTTGTACATTAAAACACTGATACCATTGGAAAGCTTATTTTTTAATCTTTAAATTGATGTAAAAACCATGTTTGTGTGATAATATTTTCGAAAGTGATAGCGGAAAAACCTCGGAACTTCGCTTAAATTTTAATTAATTCAAATTCTAATTAAAAATTCGAAAAAGGGCTCCGAGGTGCACATTCCCGACCTCCAAGATATACATGTACCACATTTGGTAGCTGTAGGTCAAACGGTCTGGCCTGTAAAGCTCCAACACACACACTGAGCTTTATTATAAGTACTAGCCGCCTAGCCGTTGAATTTTATTTTTAATAAGTTCATCATCCTTTAATACAATATTAGCATACACTTGAAATAGTATTTTTTATTCATCGTTCGGTTATTGCTCCGAAATATCGGAGCAGTTACATCAAAAATAAAATGTTGAAAACCGTACACAGTAAAAATTATGAGTTTCTTTTGCTATAGACGGATCCAGTAGCGATATATAGCTTTTAGTAAAAATATAACAGGTAATATTTTTAATTTATCAATCGGTTATCACTCCGAAATATTGGGAAGTATCAAAAATAAAACAATCAAAAACCGTATTATGAGCTTTTTATGCTACAAATGGGCGATATATAGCAACCAGTTAAAGCATAACAGAACCACATATATGCAACAATATGAGCACATTTAAATAAAATATCTAAATATTTTGTATTAAAAAAATCTATAAACAACTAGCCGCCTTTGGCGACCAGCTGGTTCGTCATGAGTAATGCGTTCTAAAATTTTCAATTAAATCACATATTCATTAGCTTTGAAGTAATTCTGGGCATTGATTGGACTGAAATTAATATTTGCTTTAAGATGATGGACGGAAAGTTCTAAAAGAACACATTTTCCAAATAACATTCTTTAATTTTATAAATCAGTCAGTTTTAACTATCGGTTATGCTTCCAAAATATTAAAAATGTTTTTTTCGGTGATGTTGCCAAAATATTAAATATGTTTTTTTAAAAAAAGCGAAAAAGGGAAAAAATTATTGAATTAATGATACAGATATTGCAAACGATTATAGAAATATGCCATTAAATTGGAATTTCAATGCATATCCTGTCTATATTCAATCAGGTTTACAGTAAATAAAGAAGATTTGTTGAATTAATTATTTAGATATTGCAAACGATCATAGAAACCTTTTCTTTGCATTTATTTTTTTAATTTATAAAATAAAAGAAGCTCAATTTTTTCTCCATTTTTTGTTGCCAAAATATAGCATCACGAGTTATTTTTTCTGTTTTTTGCCTCTTCTCCTTCTACATTGAAAATATACAAAAGCACCTTTGCGTTATATGCAGTTGACCCTGCACTTGAAAATAATACTTGTGGTTCTTATTCACAGTTGTTTTCCCATCTTTGTTTAATTTCCAAAATGGATTTTTTTTTTTTCTTTTATTGCCTCATCTGGAGAAATATTTCTATAGGATGTTGGGTATTTTACTTCAACAATCTCATCATTACCAATCAGCCCATCCCCTGCGCAGATGACCACAGCTGTGATGGTAAACAAAATAAAAATAAAAAAAGACAGAAAGAAAATGTTGAGGGGAAGACGTAGTGAAAACCAGATAAGAAAAGTCATAAACAATCAGAGGGTAAAGGGAGGAGAGGTTATAGTGTATTCCTCCTCGAAAGGGTGGAGTTAAAGGAGTATTGGGGGGAAAATGTAATCTATTTTTCCAATTCAAGTCTAAAATACTGTTTTTATACATTAAAAATTTTTTTTTAAAATATGCATTGGAAAGAAGATACCCAAACGAATGCATCATAGGAGCTACTTTTATTTTATTTATGATAGATTTTTTAATAAAAATGTTTAAATGGTGCAGTCGAAATTATGTCATATTTTAATAAATATTTAAAAAATACTATGATAAGTCCGAGAAAAAATTAATTCCATAAAAACCTGTGTTTTTATTTCTTCTATCAATTGCAGTTGATTTCATAAAACAGAAACCTTAATATCTAACGGAAAAAGAGCTTAGCATTTTCTCCATAGGATAACATTACGCTTGAAAATTGTAGGTGGCGTGTATACGGCACCCTTAATGCGTTTGTTTACGGTCCAGATTTCTCAGATTCTCTCCCTTTCCGACAACGCATGCCTCTGCGCTGAGCCATGGGCGTAATGACACTTTTTTAAGGCGTTAAAGAGCCCAGGCCCGAGATGCCGCAGGAAACATCGACATCGGACCTGCCGAGGCGACACACCTCATCGGGGTCGCGACCTTCCGCCTCGGAGCGACGCACTTTCTTCCAAAACCAACGGTTTCCCTCCCCCTTGTCTTTTTGTTTGGTGTCGAGCCCATCTTCGGGAGTTGCGAAAGCTTTGTTTCCGAAGTTGGGTGTTGGTGACGGAAAAAGTCAAAGCATCAACACGAGGACACGTTTTGTTTCCTGCGTATGCTGAGAGAAGAATATTTTTATTTCTCGATTATTATTTTTTATTTCTTATATCAGTGAAGGGTGTTGGTTTGATGGAAAGTTGGGATAGGATATTTGAACTCCGGCTTGAAATAGGGGATTCATGAAGTTTTGACATGAACATTCAGGCAGTGTTGACATTTTAGAAAATACAATCTGTGACGAATATATATGTATTGATATTCTAACATCTAGTTTAAATCCAAATTAATTTCTAAAACTTTAGCTGAATTTAGTCCATAGTAACTTCATTCTATAATATTCTCCTATTTCCTGGTCCGATTCCATTTCTTTACTTAATTAATTCAAGAGATGCTTTGAAAAGTTCTTTAGTCAGCGACTCCCACGGTGAGAGTGAACGATAAAATTTGCTGACTTAACAAATACTTTTTAAAAATAGTCCCTGCGTTTCCCTTATCATGTGATCGACGTGTGTCAGAAATCCCCATGAGAATCTTAATAATATATTAATTCTGTTAACAATATTTTCCCTATCAAGATATGCTTTATAAAAAACGAAGGAAAATTAATTACTTTTCACTTCCTCTCCTTTTCATTCACTTCTGCTCGTCGAAATTCGAACAAAAATTATCCTGATGTTTTATCTACTTTTTTCAAATAGTTATTGCGAAGATCTGCCTGAAAACTCTTATTTTCCCTTAAACACCTAGAATGATATATAGCCCATAAAGTGATGTATAATACATAGACACATAGAATTTTATCACATTTTGAAAAAAATTGATGTTGATTCATACAATGAGCTATTTCTCCTGTCAGAAGTTGAAACTACATTACGAAAAGAAAAATGGAAATTACTTTTGATCGATCATTTTAAAAATATCCTGGCATTGTTATAAAGACGATGGTGTGTAAATTATGATTAAAAACTTTCACATATCATGATATTAAAGGCATTTTGGATTCAAACAGATATTCCATATAAATATACAATCACGTATAATCACCGAAATACGTATTTAAACTGCTTTCATCTGTAATGATTCCACCCAAGTGCTACTTGTGTTTCATTGTTGCCATTCTGAAGTGTTAAAACTCGAGTAGCTCGTTGAGGTCGTGCCAGTATTGCGCATAAACTATTTCGAACACACGCGTCCCTGTCTCGAAATCTGGAGAACACTCTTCACAACAAAGAACTCAACGAAACTAGTTTTTAAGATTCGGAAAATGCGGCTTTTTTATCTGACTGCGGGTTTCCTTGTCAGAAACAAAGAACGTCTGATAATGCTCTTATTGTGGGGATGCGATGGAGAACTGTACGAGCAAGAACTCGAGGAATGAAGTGGCCAGGGCCACTTCTCCCTCAAGGTCAGAGATGGGGAGGGGCGAGAGTTGAGGTTAAACCACTATGTTAAGTGCAACGAATTAATTATCTTATAATAACCAACTTTTGCAAAGGTATTTATTGCAAATTCTAAAGACTTCTGGTGCAGTTTTGTTTAACACAATTCAGATTGTTTGTTTACTTTTTCTGAAATTGGTTCTTATGTCAATGTTATCATATTCATCTGTAAGTAACCTTCTGAGAGCATTGTGGGTTGTAACTCTCTATTTGTTACCAAACAGAATGCCATTTGTTTAAATTAATAACTGTGAACAGGAATAAATTTTTTTAATATCGCGATATCTGTGATGTTGTGACTGTTTCTTTTTACTTTAATTTTTTATAAATAGCAATTTTAAATTAAAACTATCTTATCCATTAATATTTTATTCGCCCCGTATTAATTTTTAAAGAAAATCGTTGATAGCGAAAATAATATATTAGATCTTTTAACGATAGTGATAAATTTTTCGTAATAAATCCAATCAGTCAAGCCATTAAATTTATAATTACGATTTATCGATTGATAATTTTGTGAAAACCCATCCAGTATTTTCGTAATGATCCAATAATTTTACGGAGAATAATTGCAGAATATTCATTGCATACTATTTTATCTTTTCAAAATTATCACGCATTTACAGTGTTGCCATGTTATTTTTTTCAACATAAAACTCATTTACGGTGTTGGCATTTTATTTTTT
>JAPMOQ010044256.1:645664-689348 GCA_026543055.1 Argiope trifasciata
ATTTTATTTTTTTCAACATATCACTCATTTACGGTGTTGGCATTCTAGTTTTTTCAACATATCACTCATTTACGGTGTTGGCATTTTGTTTTTTTTTTCAACATACCACTCATTTACGGTGTTGGCATTTTATTTTTTCAACATATCACTCATTTACGGTGTTGGCATTTTATATTTTTTCAACATATCACTCATTTATGGTGTTGGTATTTTATTTTTTCAACATGTCATTACTTTATAGTATTGGTTTTTTATTTTTTCAACAAATCACTCATTTTACGGTGTTGATATTTTATTTTTTCAACATATCACTCAGTTGCGGTGTTTTCATTTTTTTTTCAACTTATCTCTCATTTACGGTGTTGATTTTTTTAAAAAAATTTCATTTACGGTGGCGATATTTTATTTTTTCAATTTATCACTCACTCATTTACGGTGTCGATATTTCATTTTTTTAACTTATCACTCTCTCATTTACGGTGTTGGTTTTATGGCAGTGTCTCCTCTGTAACCGCGAGAGTGTCGTCTTCAGAATGGGTCGTAAATAATTCAGACTTCATTGCTTCAATTGATCCGAGTGCGCAGTTTGGCATGCAAATGATGTCACCCCACAAGGTCACGGATTTTTATGTAACGTCGCGTTTTGAGTTCATTGCCGATTTTCTGCATAAGCGGGGACCCCTGGCCCGGAGAACTCAATTAACTTCGACATCGAGATTCCAAAAGCACTCACTCCTCCCCCAAAATGCGCCTTTTAACCTTGGGTAGAGCCGCAAATGTCGAAGCTAAACAGCGAAAGTGCTTAATAAAATGACACTTTCGCCCTTTTTCTTTTCCTTCAAAACCTATTTAAATAAATTGGTTAGTAGGTAAAATAGGTCGAAACTCTGTAGCTACGCAAATTTCTTTGTGGCATTTATTTATGAAAAGATTTTAATTAATAAATATTTAAAATGCAATTTAATACAGATGAAACGTGGAATTAAAAATAAGTGAATGATTATTAATGAAAGTAAAAGTGAAAATAAGTAAATGAAGAAAATAAAATAAAATAAAAAAACGGTATTTATTTTTAAAATATATTTTTGTTTCTTATGTTTTGAACTCTGTGTTTTTTCATTATTTATAAATACAGATTTTTTCCCCCCATCAAAACAATATTCGTCTGTACCAGAAATTCAATGGATATTTGTTTACACATTCATAGCACTGTAGATTTTTTATGTAAGAAAAAGGTTATTTTCATGTATTTATGATAAATTTTGCTAATTTTTTTTTGAGATGAAGTAAATATTATTCCGTTTTGAACGGAATAAATATTAAATGTCATTAATTCCAATGAATTTCCTGATTGAGGAATATAAATTTAACTTCTCAATCATTCCGTATTCTTTTCTAAACTTACACTGCATCTTTCTCGTGTTTTTTTAATGCAATTTTACAGAAATTGTTCTTAAAGCATTATGATTTAAAAGATTACAGAAGTTAAATTTTATGTAATTATGAAATAATAGTCATTTATTTTATTTCGTGTTATCTGAAAAAAATTCTAATAGCAGGTTTCAGTTTTTTGCAGCATTCTTTATGGGAGAAAAGAAATTACATTTATAACAATGGATATTTTCGCTTAGTTTTATTCCTTTTTTTTTATACGTAAGGTTTGAAAAAAAAAATGATTTTAAATACCTCATTTGAGTTCTTTTCTGATTGAAGTATTTTATTTTTACAGCTCTTTATGACTTCTATTCATTTACTTCCAACCCTCTTAAAAATAGGCTCCAAAATTTAAAATTTTCTACTTTAAAAAAATTAATTTAGGAAATAAAAATTGAACTAAATGTAATTTTTTTAAAGAATTTTTCCTCTTTTTTTAAAAAAAAAATCTTGATGGATAATTTTGATTTATGAATTATACTTTTTTTTAAATAAAAAAATAAAAGTAAATTGTTGAATTATTCTGAAGGTTCAGTACTCCCAAATAATTGCTTTGGATAGATTTTATTTTATTTAAGATAAAAAAAAAAACTGATGATATAATTGTTTATTCTTATTTCTGTATTGATAAAATATTATAGCTAAGAAATTGTGTCTGAAATTTTACAAAAAGGCTAATAATGGTCATAACAGTTTAGAAAAATGCTGGACTATCTAACATTTATGGATTCTTTTACCGACACAAAAGGCATTGAAAAAATTATGCTTCAGGTACATAAAATTATTAATTCAAGAGATTATTACTCTATCAACCACTTCAAATACAATAACGTGTCTGAGACGCGCATCGGATTATTAAATTTTTAATCTGCAATTAAGTGAAAAGTATTGAATCATTTAAAATGGAAAAAGTCACTTGAAACGTATTATTATTAAAGGAATTAAAAGAATAGTAAATAGTCCAACTAATAAGCTATTAAATTCGTCATTTAATTTAAGTAAATTCGTATCTCAAGTGGTTAAGCAAGCTCAATTACTGAAAAAAGAATGTTTTAGAGATTTTCGTTTAGTGGTTTTGAATGACTCCAATTCACCTAGTCATACACTTTCAGTATAAAGATAGACATAGTTTTGGAATTGCGTTATCGATATATATCAAACATGTTAGCACTCACGGTGATATTATTCCAAATCTAGGTTTTTTGAATATAGTAAGATACAAAACGTGATTCTTAACGCTTCTAGATAGAATTTATATTTTAAATACTATACTTTCAATATGCGAGGAAGTAAATAACTCTTTATACGATAATCAGTTATATTTCGTGTTTTGTAATTTTGAAGTGTAATCTGTATTGAATCTTATGCCAAAATCTGGGCATGTGTGCAGTTGTGAGTAATATATTAAATATTCTTCTTATGAACCGAAACTGTTGACCAGCCGCAGTTGTTCCACCGGGGTCAAGGTAGAGCGAAAGCCGTCACCAATCGCTTTCCTGCCCGTCCGTTTACGAGGGTAATCTAAATACAAAACGCACTCGACTGTAACAACCTCACTTACGTGTTTCTCTCTTTTCGTTGTAAAACATTGCGACAAACTTCTGCAATAAACGGGTCCAACTCTTTTCTGGAGTTCTGCTTCCTTTTGAACTTTTACAGATGAAGTAGAAGGCGAGGATTTGGTTTGTATTTGAAGGAGAAGATTTCGGTGAAATCGCTGCTTGCCGCCATTGTTTGTTAACATTGGTTTTATCTTTTTAAGTGTATCGAATTCTGAGATATTTTGTCACCGAGAAGAATAAAGAGAAGAATTTAAGGTTTAATTACATAAAGCGTGATGAATCATCTACTGTGTGGTTTCACCAAATAAAAATAACTCCATGATAAGTCACGATTCAAATATGAAATTCAATGAAAAATTTTCAAAAGTATGATCCAGTTATGATGTGGAAAACTGAGCACTATATAATCATTTTGTTTTCATATAAACCCGAAAAAAATTCACATTAATTTTCATTATTTAGAATATATTATTTTGTCATTTAATCGGTTTTGAACTTGGTTTAGTTATATTAACGCCCCTTTGTAAAGCAACACTAGTGTTATTTTGGGAAGGACCTCGTCATTTTCAACCAAGGTCAGATGACACCTGGGCTGACACCCCCCACACCACATCAGCGGGAAATCATTTGGCCTGACAGATTTAACGTGCAAGAGACCCCCTCACACGACGGTTCTTCTGTGGAATCGAATCCCGAATCTGAAAACCTCTGATTCCGAAGCCGAGACCTTACCACATATTGTTACATCATAAGTACCAACTAGAATTTATTGAAGGATCCGTAAGTGCTAAATTATGAAAGTAATCTCAGTTATTTCTTGTGCGCAGTTATTATTTTTTTTAATGAAGCTCGCTAACTATACATTCTATCTCTTACTACAAGACAATTTTTTTGTGTGTGTCACTCATGCTTTTCCGATTTTATCTCAAAAGACCGCCTTCAGATCTCGAGTAGTCAATTGAGGAAACCCTCCAGAGTCTGCGCATTGAATGATTTACTACACTAAAAGGAAGGCCACTCGAATTCAACGGCGAATGTATTTGCCTTTAAAGGCAATTAATTATCTTTAACATCGACTTCTAAAAATCTTTGTCATTTTGCTGCGACATCGATTCTTTGACTTTAATCTGTAGACTCTTGTAAGTCTTCTGTGAACTTGATTTTATTCTTTTTATAAATCTCAATATACACTTTCTCTAATGAAGGACATTTACTTTACAAATAAAATAAAAATTTAGGACTTGGAAAAAACGAACATCTGAAGTGATGTACTTGTTTCATTTCAACTTTAGGGATTAGGCCATTGTTTCAAATACAATAAGTGTGTGGTGAAATGTGGATTATTCTCATCTGTGCAGGAAGCAACAGGACTTATGTTTTCAGGAACGTTTCTTTAATAACCACATTCACACACGAACAAACACATAGACCAGACATAAAAAAAACATTCACGCGCTCAGCTTAACAGTACAATATCACATCTCATTCTGATTACACTCACCATGCATTAAGGGATGGCATATCAGGCATCGCCATCTAGTATCCAAAAGTGAAGATTAGAGTCATGTAACTGCTACAAATGTTATTTTACTGTAACTACTCAATACCATTTTAGTTACAGTAGCTTAGTATATTTGGCTATTTTGGAACGGAAATCGTCATTTTGAACCGCGGTCAGATGACACCTGAGCTGACACCCCTCTTTCCACACCACAGCACACCAGTGGGAGGACGGTTGGCCTGACGGATACAACGTGCAAGAGACCCTCTCATACGACGGTTCTTGAGTGGAATCGATTCTCGAATCTGAAACCCTCCAGATTCGAAGCCGAGATCTTACCATCAGGTCCCCGCGACCCTTTTAGTTAAGTTAATGCACTACATGAAAGTCGTTTTTAAATGGATTTCTTAATTTTGAAGCAAATTAAGTAAAGCGAAGAAAAAACTTCCACCCGAATCATAAATATGACGTTTAACGAATTCAACTTGTAGCCGGGTTGCACATTCGAAGGCCCTTTGTATAATCGGGTGTCAGGTTCTTGATTCTTTGGTTGCCAAATCAAGCCCACAAGGCTATTCCTTAAGTAAAAAAATAAATGATTTGCAGCATAAATTGAACAGTAGAAGGAATTCTTTGAAATATCATTTGTAAAACATTAAGGTGTGTGCATTATTATTTTCTGATTACCATTTTCGCACGACTACTAATACATACGGAAATGAAGAATTACATCTCATGTTATTGGAGAATTGTGTTGCATTTCATTTTGAATTTTTTGTAAAGCAGTCAGTGAACTTTGTATTAAAATTCAGCGATGATACGGTTTAACCTTTTGTTCTCCGAAAAGTAATGCGATGTATAGATATATGCCGAATAAGAGGACTTGTTTATTCCTCCGAAAAATTAATATATATGAATTTTTTCTTGTTGAATTTTCCCGAACAATTAATCTGCATATTTTTATGACTCTTAAATAGTTTTACCTGTCACAATTTCGGAGTTGGCGTTCTGGCTTAGGAGTAGCGTGTCTTCCCCGTGATCTGGGCGTCCCGGGTTCGAGTCCCGGATCGGGCCTGGTTGTTTTACCATGTTCTATCTGTGAGTAGTGTGAACGTGTTCCCCTGTAAAAGCGGGTTGTGCATGTGAAGCATGAAGTAGCCAAGTCGTACTCTTGGCTCTAGTTGGCGCTACTGAAAAAACAAGGGATGCTCATTTAGGCTTAAATCGCTGACAGCTTTCGGTAGGCAGACTTGTATAGTGCCACAAGCAACAACAACAACAAAATTTCGGAAAATAATTAAATAAAACGACAAAATGATGCACTGCCTTGAATAGTGCCTGAGAGGAGACATCGAAGTGCTAAGGTTTAAATTCTATGATTTGGATTTCTATCAAAGTATTCAAGTAATAGATAGTTACATCGGAGCAATTCAATTACATCGGAACATCATTTTGCAATTGAAGCATTCATTTGAATGAACTGTTTTTGATGTTTAGTTACGGGAATGATTGGCCGCGTGATACAGTTTACACCATCTTTTTATTCACACTTCAAAAAAGAATTTTTTTTTTTTAAGCATTCATTCATTTATTGTAAAAATGTAACGCTTCTAATTTTCCAGTAATGAAAAAAAAGTCTCATTTCCATGAAGGAACTAATACTATCTCTGCACGATTGTTCGGAAAGATTGCTCAATTGCAGACGGAAATTCCAACTTATTTCTGCTTCCTGAAGCATTTTTGGATGACGCTTCCTTCCGTAGCAACAACTGAATGAATTTGCCAGAGATGCGGAAACGGCCGAGGAAGTAACGTCACAGAGTCGATCTTCACACTCAAAACGCATCTATGAACAGCAGAACTGGCTGATATGAGCGCAATGACGATTTCATCTCATCACTGTTAAAGTGAAATTTTGAAAAAGAAATTTGTTTAAGCATTGTAATTTGCAATTTATTTCAAAACTTTAAATCGTGTTATAGATTAATTCGTTCAGAAATTAAATTCCTCCCCATTTTAACTGTTGAAGTCTGTAATAGTGCCAGTAAAGTCTAGCGCAGCATCATAATTCTTACCACTTTTCTATAAAAATAAAAATGGGCTTTTGTCTGTACGTCCCTTATGCATTTCTAAACCGTTCATTTGATGGCGATGAAACTGGGTCAGTTTATTGCTTGCACTTACGCGAAGGTTATAGGCATAATACAATTATCTAAAAAATTTTTAATCTTAACCGCATTTAATTACTAAGGATTAATCTGCAAATAACTCGCCGAGAAGACTCAATAGATTCAGTAGAAATGCTAAATCCAAGTGAAAGGTTAATATTTTGTAGCTATATGGCGCAAATACCATGCAAGTCTTTCTCAGAAGTAACCACTTTTTAACAAATTATGCGAGAAAGTTTTGGGAAGACCAACCCTGGGAGTTTTATGTATGAATTAAATTTTAGGATTTTTCGCAGTAACCACCTAAGATATTGTAGTACAAGTAATTGTGCACCATCTTAATTTTCAAAATTATAATATATTAACTATTTTATGTTACAAATATGTTTTCTATGTTTAATCCATTTTAAAAGAAAATATTTTAATCCCATTTTCTAAAATGAAACTTTAGAATTCTGAACGAATATGAAAGGAATCACGAGATACAATAAATAGTTTCCTTCATCACCATTTTGAAAGAACACCAATGTTTACAATTCTCAAAGAATATACAAATGCAATATATAAAAATGGTCATTTGTTTGTTCGTATTTTGTGCACTGTCGTACCGTTCATCCTACATCGATAAAACATCGCGAAATGATTGATTGATTGCACTTAATCTTATTTTTTCGGTGGCAGCAACGCGTTGGGTTCCAGCTAGTATTTTATTAAATACAAGTCCTTATATTACATAGCTAGAAAATTTTTGGTGTGCTTATCGTCGTCTCATTTGAACGAATAAATATATAAATATTTTATTCAAGATAAATCGATAGAGCAGGTGCAATGAACTTTCTCTTTGAATCCCAGAGGCAGAAGATGGGATTTGTTTATAAAAGATGAAGAAATCAACGCCGTATCCAGTAGCAGTTGTTACATTTATTCTACGTCAATTCGAATGTCGTTCAAAAATTGCTTGAGCTAGAAATTAATCAACACTGAAAAATTATGTTTCTACTGTATTCTCTAGTGTTAACGCGTATGTAATTTCACACACACACAAAAAACTGAAATCTTTTAATTTTTACAAATTAAGTAACGTATTTCCGAATAAAAAACTATAAATTATGTTTCATATACTGAGAGAAAAACTACATTTGATATAAAAACTCCCCTTGAGTTAAGAATTCCTTATTAGAAGGCGCATTCTATTTACGATTCTATAATAATACAAAGTACATTGATACAGTATAAAGAACATTTATAAATGTCCTTTAGGGTATATACAAATATCCTACACTGTTTTTATGCTATTATAACAATATAAAGGACATTTGATAAATTAAAGCTCTTCTTAGTGATTTTTGGATTGGAAGTTACTTAATATTTTCACTTAGTTACAGACATAAAATTAAAAATTTAGCATTTCGATGTATGTGGTGTCAGACTCATCGTTGTATGTGAAGGAATCTTTACTTGGATATCTAAGAATAATCTTTTCTTAAATTTTAACGAAATTTGAGTAATGATCAAATCGATATATTATATATATATATATATATATATATATATATATATAATAACCATAAAAGCATTAAAATAATTAAAATTCATATCCTGAGTCAACAAAAATTAAATCGAAGCTAATTAGGTCGAAATCGAAATCAAAATTTAATTTCGGAATTAAAACAACAAAAAGTTCACAAAAATGAAATGTAAATGAAATAAAGCCTATTTATGAAACATAGTTAATAAAATTAAGTAAACGAAACAAAAACAAAACTAATTACGGAAACGAAATTAAAATTTATTTCGGATTCGAACAAATTTTAAATTTTAAAAAGTGAGTCTTGGAAATTCTTCAGACCGGATTCTTTTTCTATTTGTTGTAATTTTGATTCTATTTTATTGCTTTTTGCTTAGCTTATATTGTTTATATATATATATATATAATATATATATATATATAATATGGTAATTTTTCCATTGATTTTTCCTTTTTTTTAATATCTTTTTCAAACCTTAAACAATATTACCCTTATTTTACTGCGATTAGATAGCGAAAGCATTGCTCACGATCTGCATAACAATTATAAAATTTATGACCAAGGTGCAGAAAGCGCACGAACTTCTGATTCTTTTTATTTTCTTCTTTCTGCCCGAACCTTTCGAGCATATGTTCTTTCAGCCAGATGACTCTTTGTTTATTTCGCCAGTTCATTCACTCTCAAACCTCCCACCAGCAGTTAGAGAAAGCCAATTCTATCCTTTTGTTCTTGCTGTTCTGCTCTTTTTTATTTTATTCGAAGCGTGTTCGTGAAAGTCTTTAGAACTCTCGTTTCTTTTCTTCAGTTCTAATAAGAGGGTGGTCGCTTTTTTTTCCCACTGTCTCCATGCCGAGTCTGTGTCAGTTCAATGCTTGGATTCAAGGTGAAGACCGTTGGAGCACGTGTTGATGGATGACTTTTATTTTTCTGCCATCATTGGCAAAGCCTTAAAACCCACAATAAGGGGGGAATAAAGACCAAATAATGCTCTCTTAAGTTTTTAATATTTTGCATTTTAAAATCCTTGGAAATCGCATTTAAGCTTGATTTGTTTATACACCTTGTTATACATACATCATAATACATGGCTGAAAGCGCTTGCGACAAAGGCGATTCGCCTTGCTTGCTGTTTTGATTGCCTCTAAGCCACTTCAAATGTGGCTGAAACTCGATCGAGATCTGACCTTCAGAGGTGAAGTGGCGCAAGGGATGATGGTCTTGGATCATTTGAAGCGATCTAGAATACATAATTGGAACTAAAAATTATATTTATAAATATCATCTTTTTTTTCGATCTGTTGTTTTCATTATTTTCCTGCTAATACATATATTTGGAAAATCATAATGCAGTTTGCTATCATTTATATTATTTTTTATGTATATTTCTTCCTTATTTTCTCTTTCAAACACTGTTGCTTGTTTTGCGTTGCAATTCATCATAATATTTTTTTTCAAAACAATTATATAAGACGCCAATCGTGATGTAAATCATATGATATTAAGTAAAGAAAGTAGGGATAGAATGTTTATAAGATGTTTTCTCAAAATATTGTTTTAAGGGTTGTTTATTTCTTTAACTGTTTTCATTTCAATATGCATCTTAAATTTGTTTCTTTTTTTTAGAACAAAGTGAAACATAATTATAGTTAAACTTTTAAAAAGTCTTTAGATATAAATACTCTTTACTCTCTGTTGATATACAATTACATCAAGTTATTCTAGCAAAATTGGATGTTTTGCTTCACAAGTATAGGTTAATAGTATATTTTTGAAAAATGAAGATAACTTATCGTGGGTATTTTCCAGGGCTGGTTTCTAATGATTGAATATTCGCCTTCTTTGTTAACAACATAATTCTATTTCCGAGCCCAGACAAGTAAACATGTCAAGTAAATATTTGTTCAAAATATACGTCTAAAAAAAATCTGATAATAATAGTTTGTAAATGTTGGTTTAGTAATACCTTGTTTGTATGATATTCATTATAACTAAATTTTTAAAAATGCTTATTTTTAATGTATGAAGTCTGTTAGAAATGGCTTTATTCGAAAAATATTTTGACCATATTCAAAAATATTTATTATATTGTAAACATTTTAAATTTCAAATTTTATGTGATGTATGTAGTGTTTGAGTTAAAATCATGTAAGTGAAAAATTATCATCAACATTCTTCGATGCTAGAAGTAAGAAAACAGATTCTTTAAATTTGAAATCAATATCCATTGTACAAGCTTTAGTAGAAATATTTTTTATTTGTATTATTTCCTGGTTATTTTCCCTATGTATACCTAAAATACTTTAAAAAGGTAAAACTGCTATTATTTTGATATTTAAAGTGTTTTTAAAATTTTTAGCAAACACATTAAACCAAAATTTGAAAGTTTATTTTTTGTATTCGATTATATTCGACATTTTTTAAGTACTCACAGATATTGCGATTAAATTGTAATGTTAATTATTTCTTTTGAGTATAATAAAATGTAAATGTTACTTACATATTCTCGAAAATATAAATTGCCCCCATTTGTCAATTTATTTTGTTCTTGTTATCACTTTATTTTTGGCAGTAGTTAATGGATGAACTTTCAGTTTCTCATCCAATATGGTATACACAAAGGCTTAGAGATGGGGCATTTAATCCCACACCGTTTCCTGAAATTCATTGTTTTTAGAAATTGCTTATTGATTGTTTTTTCTAAGTACATTCCTCTTTTAATTAGGATAACATTTTTAAAAAAAATTTGGAAATAAAAGTTTAAATGAGAATGCCCGAAAAGTAATGTTAAGCCAACAAGATTCTGTTTGATTATGCATTGAGAACTAAGAATACGTAATGTCTCTTGCAATACATCTTTGAGTTGAAAGTTCATCTAGAGGAAAAAATGGCCGCGGTTCCCACAAAAAGTACTGGACAATATGGTCCTGATAGTTTTCTTCTGGCAGTCACACGCATACTAATTTTTGCATGGTTTCTAAAAAACTAACCGTTTTTTAAAGCTTCAAACTATATATATGGCTTTCTGTAGTTTGCAGAGCATTTTAAATTCTTTAAAAAATCAAAACAAGACTGAAAGCATTTTTGAATTCCATCGATTTCGTTTATTCTCATCACTTCACATCATAATTAACAAACCATTGCCAGATTCCAAAAGGTTTACTATTGATCATCTGTTATTATGCAAAATGATATCAATAAAATATGTTTATCAAAGAGAAAATCGTTTGCTTTTACTTTTAATATCATTTTAACAGAAATAAAAATTATAGCAGTTATAAAATGTCTGAAAAATAATCGTCTGCTAAGTGTCTGTTAACAGATTATGGCATTTACCGAACACTAATGAGTTTTTAGTGAGGAATGCACGAGATTCAAGTTCTCAACATTTCATCCATTATCGTTTTTAGGTCTAATTTTAATAATGTCTCCGAACAGCGCTTTTTGATGTCTTAAATGGCTAGACACCCAATATCTGCTTGGCGCAGCTTGGCCAAATATGGCTCTTGCGCCAAAAAACCCGAACAAACCAAACAAATTTCAACTTTATCGTCTAGTGTAATTTACTCCGATTCATCATTACTAATGTATTAATTACTGTTCTTTACAATGATTGAATGTCTATCTTATTTTTAAATGATTTGATTTGCCATTGACTTTTCTCAGTTTGTGTTTAATCATAAAGAAATACAATTATTCTTTTTTTTTTTCAATCCTTGTAACCGAAAGGGCGCCAAAATTTTAATTCTGTCTGGGTAGACTATTAAAATTCAATAAATCATGCCAATTAAGTTAAAATACATTGAATGGCATTAAAGGACTTGGTTTACAAAACTATTTGTCCTGTTGTGTTTTAACTGTTTGTCCTGTTGTGTGGGGTGTTTAACAGAACATTTAACATACATGCATTAAAATGATACTCGGGGACTACTACATCATGCTTTAAGGTGGGTTTACACGAGGATAACTACTGCGCGCAATAGAAGATCATGCCTATTTCTGGAAAATCACGTGACCAGAATAGGACAATGACAGATGATTGTCTCATCGGAATGAACGTTGTCCATTGCCCCAACGTCGTTGTCTCAACTGTTCTCACGAGGACAATGCCGGGACAACAGCAGAGAGGCAACGATTGGGAGCAATAGTCAGCCTCGTGTGAACCCACCTTTACACTCGCTTCCAAGACATGGACTGATTGTTCATGGCAGCGGTCGATAGATGGCTGAGGAAAACAGTTACGATTACATCCTTCCTTATTTGTTTTGAAATATTATCTAATCTTTTAACAGCAGTTTATTAAATGTGTTCATATCTGATCTTGGTTGAAGTAAGTGAATGAATGATGAATGCTGACTTTCGTTTTTACGTATGGATATTTTCGAAGTTTTTAGGAAATCGTTTTTTATTATTTGTTTTCAGATGTACCTTCAGAAGTACGGATACATGAATGAGTCGAGCTCCAATTCCGCCTCCCTCATCAGTCAGATGGCGGTCCAGACGGCCATCAAAGAATTCCAGAGGTTCTCCGGATTGCCCGAAACAGGTAACATTTCACTCCGTTTGTTGTTGGTTCATTCATGCTTTGACCAGTGCATTTTAAAATGGTCACATTTTAATCCTGTTGTGTGTTGTGACTTATGGCATTTTACAAGCCCGCTGACAGATAGCTACCAGCAAATTAACTCGTTGACTCCAACTATGGGACAGCTCGTAGATTGCGTTCTTTTCTAGGACCGAACCATCTCTATTATTAGATGATACCTTCTCTGCTACAGTTAAGACTGCAAAAAATGGGTCAACTCATGAGATAGATGGTCCTGATATCAGGCGAGGGTAGTGGCAGTGAACGTGTTAAGCCGAGTGAGAGTATCTTGTTTTGTCAGTAGCGCCAACTACAACCAAGAGTGACTTAGCTACTTCATGCGTCACTACCCATTTTATAGGACGAACTTCATTCCATTCCTCATCCATAGATTATAATATAGACTTGGATAAGAAAATGACCACCTCTGAACCAGCATTCCCATTGATATTACTCTCGACATGGATGACTTTGTGACCACGATAAATTTATACGTGAACTAGTCACCACACACATGGGAAATCTACGGCGGGTGAGGTTCGAACTCACAACTTAAGGATGCGAATCTAATCCTACCATTTGCTGTATTTGTAAACTCCGTAGTGAAAACAGAAAATAAATAAGGGAAAGAAAATAATATTGTATAAAGCGGCTATGAGACGGACCTACATTCTTTCCATGAATCTGATAATTCTGGTCTAAAACATTATACTGTCACGAAGTTTCTGATTAAAGTTCCGAAGTTATTGTTAGATATCTGATAGTATCCTTATTTGTGGTCATTTTCACCTTTTTATTCAAAAGTTAGATTGAAATAAAATGCTACATCAAATTTATTTCATCAATATTATTTTATTGTAGTGCAAACATAGAAGAATATTTCAATAATTTTTTTATGAATTTCACCTAGCAAACTAATAACGATTCTTGAAAAATAAAAATTCCAAATAAATCCGAAGGAACTTTTATTTACAAATTTAACAATTAACTTTTATTGACAAATCTAAAGGAACTTAATTTTTTTTTAAATTTCAAGAAAATTTTGGTATATTTTAGTTGCTAAACAGTAAGCAGTGATCACCAATGTTTAGTGGCTGTTACTGGCTTATTAAGATATCAGCACAGTTGTGCTACTGTACCCATTCAAACTACCTTTTATTTGCGCATTGCTACGGAATTGAGATAGGCCGCAGAGGCCTGGTGACGATGTCTCGACTCCGGAACTAGAGGGTTTCATATTCGGGACCCGATTCCACCGAAGAGCCATCGGAGCCAAAAGCCCTTCCACTGGTATAGAGTGGAAATTTGAAGAGAAGGTGCCAGCTCAGATGTCGACCTCGTTATCTGACCACAGTTCTGAATTAAAATGGATGTTAATGTACTTAAATTAAACTAAGCTACGGAATTGAGGGTACATTTAACTTCTGTAAAACTTCTGTATCTGTAAAATTCCAAATGACTTATAAGAATATTGTACCTTTTTCAGGAGAACTGGACAACACGACGCTGAACATGATGAACATGCCCCGCTGCGGGGTGAAAGACAACGTCGGGCACAGCGGGTCTGCCCGGAGGAAGCGATACGCCCTTCAAGGTAAGAAGGAACGCCCCCAATTTTCCCACTTTCTCGATCTCTCCTCCATTGACTTTTAAAATTCTTGAATTGCCTCACAGTGTTACATGTGAAGGTTATTCAGTCCTATTCTTCTGGGTTCCCTCACATGTAGGTATTGCCGGCAATGAATTAGCTGACGAGACAGCGAAATCGGTCACCAGTCTTTTGAACGACCAGGTTCCTTTTAATGACATCAAGAGACATATAAAAACCCTTCTGAATTTGAAATGGCAAACAGAATGGGATAGTAAAGAGGCTAACAAGCTTCATTCAATCAAATATCCCGTCGAATGTTGGCCCATTTTAAAATTGGATACAATTATTACACGTTGAAGAATTGGTCATACTAGACTTACACATGGGCATCTGTTGTCAGGGGAGCCCGCCCCTCGTTGGCAATGCCTTTTGACAGTTCGGCACCTTCTGATGGAGTGCCCGCATTTTGGTCCTTAACCCTTTATTTAGTGACGGTACTTAGTACGACACTCTTTGAATTACACTCTCGCTAGTTGCCTAGCGCCATCTATGAACGTTTATTTCCTTACGCTTCAAAATCCAATCACTACACCATTGAAATCTCGCTTACATCTTTACTAGATGACTATTTTTGCCGATGGTATTTCAAAGAACACAGGGAATGTAACCCGAATAACATGAAGTTAATACAAGCTAAAAGTAGGAATTAAAAATATTTAATTAATAATTAAACTAATTAAGATATTTCTGTTGATTAAATTTTTTTTCTTGCGTTCCCTGGGATTATACTGCAAAGGAAACTAAACGACTGGTGCAAAAATGAAGTTGAAAAATTAATGGCGACATAATTCGGTAAATAAAGGGTTAATGAATTCAATGTTTTCATTCTCCTCATTTTGTATTAAAAGACATCCTTCATCAAGTGCCTCATCCTCAACTTTTTAAAAAAATGATCAGTTTCTTTTACCTCATTTAAGTTTTTTTTTTCTTTCGTTTTTCCTTAATGCTTTAAATCTATATGGCAGTTTATTTGTGCATATATTTTTTAATCTTGAATAGAGTTTTAGAGCAGAGTTTTTGACCAACCTTTTAAAACATGATCATTCGCCTTTTTTATGAACCATTTGTTCGTATAGATTTTGCCGTTGCATAATCAGAAGTGGTTTTAGCGCCAGTAAATTCCATCAACTCCAACTTCACTTTTTCGATACAAGCGACCGGTTTTTGAAATTTTCTTGCCGCACTTCGCCTATTGACGTAACCGTAAATGCAACTCAACCTGCGACACTCCGAGGGGAATCTGGGTTTTTGGGTACTGCCATGACGGTTGGGGAAACGAAACTGGCCATGAGATGGATGCAGGAATTCCATGATTGACGAATGATCGTGAAAATGTTAAAAGTGAAAAAATAAAATTCTGACCAGGATGCTTGCGGGGAGTTTTGAGAAGGGCGCCTCCCACTTTGAACTTTACCCTTGATAATGAAATGTTCGAGATGTTGCTTTCTGTTGATAAAGAAGAAATCTGTTTTCCCCATCACGCATAGATTAGAAATATTTATAAATAAAATATCTGTGCTTGCGTCAATTGTGTAAAATATTTTTGGGGAAAACCAGTAGATGAGAAATGTTTTATTTTATTTTTATATATAGCTAGCTGGTACCCGGCGCGTTGCTGCCACAGAAAAAAAAATTCAGTGCAATTGATCAATCATTTGGCAATGTTTTATCGAAATAGGTTGAACGGTAAGACAGTGCATAAAATACGAACAAACAAATAGTCATTTTTACATATTAGATTTGTGTGTTCTTTTAGAATTGGAAAAACTCGGTGTTCTTTCAGAATGGTAATGAAAGAGACTATTTATTGTATCTCCTGATTCGTTTAATATTAGCTCAGAATTCTCAATTTTAGAAAATGTGATAGAAACATTTTCTTTTAAAACTAATTAAACACAGAAAACATATTTATACCATAAAATCTTCAATATAGTTCAAAAGATAATTTTTGAAAATTAAGTTGTGCTAAATTATTTGTACTACAATATTTTTGATGTGCACCGCGAAAAATCCTAAAATTTAATTCAAATATAAAAGCCCCAGGGTTGGTCTCCCAAAAACATTCTTTCATAATCTGTGATAAAGTTGTGACCTCTGAGAAGGATTTGCATGACATTTGCGTACTTAGCTACAAAATATTTATCTTTAACTTGGATTTATCATTTCTACAGAATCTAGTGTCTCCTCGGCGAGTTATTTGGAGATGAATCCTTGACCAATAAATGCGGTTGAGATTCGATTTTAAAAAAAATGAATTTTAGATAATTTTACTATGCCTATAACTATCCCGTGTGTGTAAACAATAAGCTGACCCTGTTTCATCGCAATCGGATGAACGATTTAGGATGACATACAGACGAACATCCATTTTTATTTATATAGATTTAAGGCAATGATATTGATGTGATAATCGGTTACAAAACAACCGTCGAGTTTAACTATGAATGACGAAAATAATTCAGACCTTTTCGCAATAGAAATATATTAATTTTCAAAAACAATCACGAAAGTTCTTCATCTTTTTTCTTCATAACATGGGAAATTCAGACAAATTCTTCCCCAAAAGGATGGTACGAATCGTTGTCTATGCTTTTAAAAGTAATGGTAAGAAATTCATTCAATATAGCTGAAAGTGATTGCATGTAAACGATGTTTTTACAGTAACTTTAAAACTGGAAGTTAATATAACTAATCTAAACTAAACAAACTGCAGTAATTGTAAAATAAGACGAATGGTTTGGAAAGGCGCAGAGAAATCTAAAGAGTTGTCAACAACACATCAAAATGCCATTTGATGCACTATGCCTCTCTCCTCATTTGACAGCATGAAAATAAGTTTGAGCGCCATCTAGTGGGAAGAAGTGAATATGAAAAAACTGAAATTCAGCGCCTACTTTATTGTTTAGAATTGGCATTTAAACATATATCATGTTTGTGTGTTTCAAAATACGATTATTGATTTGTATTTATAATGTTAAATGTATCATAATATGATGATTTCTATCATTTAAAAATGAAAGCGTTGTTGAAGTTTTTCCACCTCTGCGGACATATTAATGCAGTTATCGTACCACTCTATTGGAATTTCACTATCTTTAGTAGCTTATATGCAAGGTTCATAATCACCTTGTAGATAGTTTATATCTGTATTGTATGACATAATAAGGAACAGAAACAAAATCGGAAATCTTTCAAGAAATCAATAGAGGATGGGGGGCAGGTGTTTTCTGCGCCTTAATCTTCATTTCATGTGGAGGTATAAATTTCGATTAATCGTGATTTAAATAAATTGAATGAATTAAATGCAAAAATATACGATAAAATAGATATTTATTTTCTCTTTGTTGTAAAAAAAATTAAATATATCCTACACAGAGATATACATTATACTTTCTTAGCATTTCAGTTCATTAAAGATTCATTAATATTAGTATAAGGTTACGATTCAATAATATTCAGTATAAGGTTATTACTATAATCAGTTGCAAAATTATAATTGATTTGTATATAAATATATTTAGAAATAAAAACCTTTTTACCAAACTGCTATTGATAAAAAAGTGTTTGCTTTCTATTGTGTTTTTTATTTGCGACAGCTTCTAATTTACTTATTGAAAAAACTTCAAATTACTTTATAAAAGTAATTTTTTAAATTCATTAATTTAAAAAATAAAGATTTAGCCCCAATTATTAAATGTTATTTCTGTATCTAGTATTGCTCGCATTTAATGGCCGAGCCCTGTTTCACCAATTTATGCGTAATGTCAAATAGAAACTAATGTTTCTTGAAAGAAAACAGGGTAAAAAGATTAATTCTTTTTACCTTGCATTTGCTTTTCGGTAATATTTTCCTTCGAGCAAAAATTTTGATAAGGAGAAACCGTCCAAAAGCAAGGAAATCCTATTAGAAAAATTTCCTTAAGGCACATTCTTTTAGATAGAAAATAATTATTAATATATGAAAATTACATTCAGATTCTAAGAAAAATATATATGTATTTAAAGTTAACGTAAACATTCTTGAAAGTAATAAAAAATGAAATTTCTCTGGGAATAAATGTTTTTGAAACAGAGTAGAATATTTTTTTAGATAAAAGTAAAAGAAACGTTCTAGTTAAATGAGACTCTATCAAATGTAATATTCATTTAATCTCAAGAATAAAAGTGAAAAGAGAACTCGAATGAATAAGAATTTCTTTTTTATAGTTTCTTCTCAAAATTATATTTATTATTTATATTTAAAATCTAGTCACTTTTATATTTAGAGATAATTTCCGTTGCTCAGTATTTTGAATTTATTTTACATTTTAGCTAATATTTACATTAAAAATAGTTCACCATGTTTATTTAAATTTTATCAAAAGGATTTATGTTTACTTATACTTTTTATCAGAATTAAATAAATTGAAGTGCATTAAAAGATTTTATCAAAAGCATATTAGATAAATGATTAATGAGAATATTTTAAAGAACTAAAGAGTCGCCCATTTTGTTTACTAGATAATCGAATAAAAAAGAAAAACAAAATGTCCTGGTTATTTTCTAATACTCTGTTTAACATTAAATGGTCATCTCTTCTATTAACAAATATGGATAAAATATACCCTTGTGATATTTTTGTAACTTTTTTAAGAATTGGAATAATTTCTTTTAAAATAGAAGCATCTTGGGTTAATTTGGCATTAATTTTAGTCTTAGAAAGAAGATCAAAATTAAACTGCTTTGTCACACAGTATTTCGGGACAGCTAGCAGTATTGTTCAAGTTCATCAACGATTTCATCCCTTTTCCAATTGAAAAAAGGTAACCGATTCAGTAAGGAATAGAAGACCTTGTTTTAACCGTGAAAGTACGAGGAACAAAATGAAATAGCATAACCGAAAAGTAATCAACAATGCATATTTTCTTCCTCTTTTTGAGAGAATTTGATATTGACATTAACTTGAGTGAATTTTATAATTGTTGAAATTTTTATAGTGCCTTTAAGGAAATTTTTCGGGTATTCATCAAGAAATTTGATACAGTACGGAAGACGGATAATTGCGACTCGGATACTTTGAAGTGTTCTGTGTTTTCGAATTGGGAATTAGAATCGCAATATTAAGAAAAATAAGAAAAACGGTTGATGAAAAGAATAATATTCCTTTACTTTGCAGAATGAAATTTGCTGTTCACAATAAAAACAAACATGCTATCTGCGTAAATAAAAACAATAAAAATACCACAAAAATTACATTTTTCATTTTTTATGATTCATAATTTCGAATGAGAGGCCAGCGTGAAGAAAAACGTGCAGCGGATATCCTTCTCCAGCCTATTCTTCATTCTTCGGCCTGGAGTGACCACTTTTAATTCTCTTTTTGTTCTTCCTCTTACCTTCGCCGAATTAACATAAAGCCCGTCTTGTTTTTTTTGTTCCACGCAACCCTCGGGAGCATCCCCCGCGACCTTAATATCGCCGCCTGTGACGTCAGCTCTCCTTCCGTCTGCTTTCCGCCGTTTTGTTTTCTCTCGTGCGATTTATCCCCGGATTCAGAGTGAGTCACCCGTGTCCATTCGCTCGGACATCACGTGGCAATGACAAAGCAATCGCTCGTTTCCTCGCTATGACTCCTCAAGTCTTTATTTTGACACTTAGTGGCAGCAGTGTGACTTACTTTGATGGCTTACATGCTGTTACTAACTATGCTATTACCCGCGACTCTTTTCGCTTGGAAATTTCGATCTATACAAATGGGGAATCAAAATATTGAGTCAGATACAGCGTGCAGTGCATATTACACAAATATTTATCACTAGCTATTACCCACGGCTCTGTTCGCGTGGAAATTTTGATGAATATGAACGGAAAACTATCAAACAAGGACAAATCAAATAAAAATTAAATCTAACCTAAAAACGATACATTTAAAAAAATAAGCATATACGAAAAATATATAACGTAAAATACCATTCAATAACGAAAACATACAACTAACGTAAAAACAATTTATTTACATTGTATACTCAAAATAGAACAAAACAGCAAATCATGTCCGATAAAATACTATGTATTTATGGATCGAGATGGAGATAGCTACAATAGTATTATGCACATCATTTTTGAACTTTCCATTTAAATGAAAACACAGTTGTCAACAATCACGTCCGAAATTTCAACGCCAGTTGGCGTAACTCACATGTCTGACTTTCCTACGCCAATCGGGGTAACGCAACGCAGATTCGAAATTCTTTATTTCCTCTATTCGGTTTTCTTTTCATTAAAAATTACTTCAGAATGAATCCGAAAGATCGACTCATTAACAACATTTGATTTTAAATACATCAAACACCAAGAAAGTAAATAGAACCGTTTGAAATAATCCGTCGAGATCATGCTAACCTTAACCGGATTAATGTTGGGGAAAAAACCCGGAGCATTACTCATTTTTGCGGGATTTGGCCTCAGCTTTTTGGCGCGAAAGTTAGTTTTTAATGAGCCCCTCAATGAACCGGAATAAAAAATAGTCTATGCTCTATTCCTGAGTATAATCTATCTTTGTGCTAAACTTCATCCAATTACGTTCAGTCGTTCGGCATTAATGAGAAAAAAACATCCACCCATCCATTCCTCTAAACCTTCAAATTTATAATATTAGTATAGATTATTACTTTGAGATTAATGAATTCAAATCGTGAAATGACGTGATATCGTTTCAAATTTTTATTCTGTATTTTTATAATGATATCCATACAAATTTCTAAAATGCAAATTTGTTGTTACCTTATATTTTGAAATTGCTAATTATTCTTTAAAGAATTAAAATGAAATAATATTGTGGCCATGATACTTGAGCAGTTTTTTATACTGTAACCGTACTTGTTAAATTGCTGATAAATATAAAGCGAATTAAAGTTAAATAATATAATTACTTTACATATATTTCAGTTTCCACGTTATATAGTAATTTTTTAAAATGATAACTTGTAATTAATAGTTAATTCAGTCTTTCTACTTTAAATGTGTTTTTTTATTCTTTTGATGCTAAGAATTTTATGCTTAGATTTTCAGTGATTCTATAATTATTGCTTGCTTTATTCATTCTAATAAATAATTTACAAATCAATATCTTTTTCTTTTAGCTACACTAAATTTTAGATAGCAGTTTATCCTTTATTCTGAGGATAATTAAACAAGAAATAAACGAAACGGCTTTCTTGGAACTAATTACATGTCTACTCAAGACATATATTTTCCGTGATGTGTTTTGCCGTCAGGGAAAAGTATTGTTCCCTTTGCTAAAACATGAAGCAAATTTTACTTGCATCATGTCTGGATTAGTTGTTAAAAAGTAATTTCATTGTACATTTCATAGAATATACTAATTAGCTTCTGCAATGAAGTAATATTTCGATGTGATCAAATCTCAAAAGGTTACTTTTTTCCCTTCTCGTTTTATGTATTAAAAAGAAGGAAAAAAGTTTTTCATGATTTAAATGCAGTAAAATATTGACTTATTGTAACACACACACACACACACACACACACACACACACACACACACACACACACACACACACACACACACACACACACACACACATATATATAAATATTGAAATAGTCTTCTAATTATACATTTCAAATTTATTCCATCTATATAACGGGCCGCAGTGGTCTGGTGGTAAGGTCTCGGCTTTGGAACCGGAGGGTTTCAGGTTCGAGACTCGATTCCACCGAAGATCCGTCGTGTGAGGGGGTCTCTTGCACGTTAAATCTGTCAGGCCAAAGTCCTCCCGCTGGTGTGGTGTGGAGAGGGGAGTGCCACTTCAGTTGTCGTCCTCGTCATCTGACCGTGGTTCAAAATGACGAGGTCCGTTCCAAAATAGCCCTCGTGTTGCTTTAAACGGGACGTTAATATAACTAAACTAAACTAAACTCCATCTATATAAAATTTTATGCTATAGGTGAGTATTTGTTTTCGGGTATGTAATCTTTTCATTCAACACGAAATAATTTAATTATTTTATTTAGTTTTATTCTTAATTGAATCAGTGGATTTTCAATCGGGCATTCTTCATACAATTTTGAAATAAAAAACGGTTGTTGCGTAACATTTCTTTTGCCCGTCAGCTAACGTACTAGAAATCTAGTAGCACACAAATATTGTGCAATATTATATGACATTGATATATATTCGCGATATTGTTTAATATTGTGATATATTGTTTAATATCATACCAGCGAGTGACCGAGCTCCTCTCGGAGAAAACAGGCATCGAAGCTAACTTGAAGATTTAAATTTTCAATTGTGATTTATCAAAACAATACATGCCATAAGAAAATTTGTGAAACCATTGGTGAAAAGATAACCGGTGAAACCTCGGCTTTTCATCGTCCACCAGCGATGTCATGTCTTGATGTTCCATTGGAAATCCCCATCTGCACTGGTCTCTTCCATGTTTGCTGACCATGCACGGACCGCTTGGGTTCATATCACCACACGGGTTATGGATCATCCATTTCGAGATCAGTCCCTTGAGTTCCGGATCATTTTCTGAAAACTTTATTAGTTCGCCGTATTAGCTATAGATGGCAGCACGTTACCGCTTGAAACCTATTAGCCATTATGGCGAACTAATAAAGTTTGAAAATATCCTATCTGTAACTCCGAACTGCTCGACCGTAGCGCTTCAAAACCGGCACCAATCGATTCCTCGTGGCCAAAAACCCCAGACCCCCAAGTTTACCGGAGTTTATTAATTCTGGGACGATTTTCGACTTGGCAACCATTCCTCGTATTATAGTATAAGATAATATCCCACAATATTGTGTTCCACTGATCAATATTGTTGAATATTGTTTAATATTATATAATATCGCACAATATTGTGCAATATAGTGCAACAGACTGTACTATCTCGGTAGCATGCTTGGGCCTCTATAGCATCTCGGAAGGAAGTTCGAAGAATCTGAATCACTTAGCTCCCACAATCCCACTTTTTTCATTTCAGACATGTAATGTGTTGATCGAGAAATTCCCTCTTTTTCATTTCCAACTTGTAATTCTGTTGAACAAGAAAATCTACCCACGTGACGGAAACGGAGTGTTTTTGACATCATTTCGCCTACCAGCTCTCTTCAATCTGCAACCTTCCGCACGAAAGGCCAGCGTACCTACGGTCTGATGCTATTGTTGTCTTCCGGTCGGATGACGGCATGTCTCTCACTTTCAAAAATATCTTGGTATCCTAGAAAAGGTGGTTTTTCATCTTCCTCAGTGGGCGCTTTGACTGATAACCCTGCGATTCAAAATGAAGCTTCCTGTTCTACAAACTGTTGAAAGATGCAAGTTCTTTTCGTAGAGCTATATATATATTTTGCAATGTTACGTTCAGTGTTTAGATTTTCATTTTCTAGTATCTTTCACATGAATATCTTGAGGATCAAAGGCTCTTTTTATTCAGTAGGCGTTTTGAATGATAACACTGGAAATTGCATTTTAGCATTACGCTGTGTTGAATGATACAAGAGGCTCTTTCCGAGTCAATTCACCTTTTTAAAAAGATCATTTATGTAGCCTTTTATACTTTAGAAAAGTATGCTACAGGATACTTTTGTTTTTGTTGCTACTTATGGCACTTTACAAGCCCGCTGACAGAAAGCTGTCAACGGTTTAAGCCGTAAATGAGTGTCTCTTATGTGTTCAGTAGAGTCAGGAGTACAACTTGACTACTTCATGCTTCATATTCGTTTGCACAACCCCCTTTTTACAGTGGGGCACATTCATACGATTCCCAGAACAACCATGTCCGTACCGAAACTCGAACCCAAATCACAGGAAGACACGCTATCCCTATGCCATGACGGTGGCCTTTTGATACTAAAGTGGGGAATGCTATTAAATGACTTGGAATGCTTTTAATAATAAGAAGGATGAATTATAATCTTGAATATTTCTCTTCACACTAAGTTATCATTTGCTCAATGTAGTTAAATTAATATCCTTAAGTTTAAATCATTATTAAAAAGCCATAAAAAGCAATCCCGAGTTTAAATCATTAGTATGAATATCAATTTTACGAAAAGGTAATGAGTTTCCATTGTTTGACATTATCATACATTGCAATAGCGTTCTTTTAAAATATGTTTAACTTTATGTGCCAAATTGGTTCTTAAAGCTTAGGGTTTCTGTTGTGGTAATAGGGTTGCTTAAAATTGACTTTGTAACAGTTACATAACATATATCTTCTCTTTTAGATACTAGATGGCGATGCCTGATAGGCTTTCCCATAATGCATTGCGCATTGCAATCAGAATGAGATGTGAGACTGTAATGTTACGCAGCGCGCGTGAATGTCTTGTTATGTCTTGTCTTGTCTTTGTGCTTGTCCCGTGTATGAATGTGTTTATCAAAGAAATGTTCCTGAAAAAATAAATCCTGCACAGATCATAATAATTTACATTCCACCACAATCTAGAATTAACTGTTTTATTGCTCAGAAAAGAATAAAAATTAATCTACTCCGATTTGCAATCCTATTTATATATTTATTATATTAAGTGTTAAAAGTAAATTTTCGTGATTCAAGTTCAAAAAGTCATTCATTGGTATGCATCGCGGTCGTAACATTTTTGGACACTCGAGATTTTTAGAAAATTCGTAAAAAAAGAATTCTTTCTAAGCAGTTGAGGTATTGTTGTTTAAAATTTGCGGTTTCATAGCACTTATTCTATTAAATGAAACTGTGTCTGCAGTAATTGACATTTTTTACCGAGAAATCAACCTCAAAATTATTAGCTCTTGGGGCTAGTTAAGTGTTGCGATAACTCCTTCAGATGAATCACCGACCGCACTTCTGAACAGAAGGTTGAAAAAATTGTCGCTAACAATTTTATTGAAAGAATTCATTGTATGGTTAAAATGAATTGCCTTTTCAATTCTGAAAAATTTCCAACGGTTTATGATCCGGCGGTTACGAAACTAAAGAGGAAATGAGATTTTTTCCCCTCCCAGTACATTTATGCATTATTCATCTTCATCATTAATCAGTTATCTCTGTTATATGCAATCGGTTTATCGAAGGCTGTCTATGAATTCAGATTATATTTGCTATTCCTATATAAATTGCATCGACTTAATTAGCGGGTACCCGGTGCGTTGCTGCCGCATATGAAATAATTTTAGAAATATCGTATGAAATTCAAAGTGATGTCTTCTTTAATTAGGAATGATAGAAAGAATAGTATTTATTTTCGTATCGGCAATGCATTCATTCATTGAAATTGATGATATATAAAGGAGAAAAGTCAATAATATTCATTCTATTTTTTTAAACTTTATTATTCAACAGCTTTAGGGCAGGCAGTTTTTTTTTTTGTTTTTCCGTCTTCAGCAGAAATAAATATATTTACTGTCCGACTCGTGAGCATCCAGCATACAACTGGTTATGTGAAAAATATGGATTTTTTTTAGGTTCAGATAGCACATTTAATGTGCAAGTAATAAGTAATCTAAGTAATACGTAGTCAAAGAGACATGCAGATAAATAGTCATTTTTATTTATATAGATAATCAATTATTCTCATTTTTAATTTGTAGTTATGTGGATTTGCTAATCTGTATATGTCATTTAAAACTAATAAAATTTCTTTGAATCCAAAATATGCTCACATTAAATTCATGCAAATAGTATTTCCTATTAATTCCTAAATTCCCAGTGATGGATAAAAATATCTTATATATATATATATATTCCCTAAGATTTGAAAATATATCTAAATCATATATTAGCGGACATTTCTTTTATGAAATTTTTACATCAGAAGCGATCAAATGTAATTTTTTACTGCTTTCAATCTAAATGTCTTTTATCTGCATTTGTGCTGATTGAATGGACATTGATTTTACGAAATGTTGCATATTTGAATAAAACTTTCCATATATAAATTTGGTTTTTGCAATTTTACTAATTATACTGCATAGAGTTAAATGGAATAATTATATTTAAAGATGTTCATATACGTACATGTACAAAAGATGCTTAATTTTTTTTTGTCTATGGTGCTCAAAAAGTGCTTAAAAGTACGTAATCTTTGCAACACTCTCTCACTATGCATCCTGGATTAGTTTGTACTGTCTTTTTTCGCAAGCATGCTAATTGAATAATAGATGACGAGCCGCAAGTCATTGATATTTATTACAATTTTTATACTTCAAAATATTGTCTTCATTCACTTTTTCCTGGAATTATGTAGACTCATTCATCATTAGATAAATTCATCATGAAAGGGAAGATCGTAATTTTAAAGTTTTCATTTTAACTATTCAAATCAGGTGTAACTATTTAAAGAATAATTCTAAAAACTGGAACTTGATTTTCTGCAATCTTTTGTCATAAATATAAAAAAAAAAAATATTTTTTCAATTCCTTTAAATGAAATTAAGACCATGTTTGTTAGAATTAAATTAAGATCCACTTACACTCTCTATCTCTTTCCGCAAACATGTTAATTTATGCAGATTTACATATGCATACATATAGGCTATGGTATTTTAAAAGGTACTTAATTTTTGCAGTATTTTCTCACTACTTGTCCTGGACTTACAGCCTGGACAGTTACAATGAACGAATTGAATATCGATATAAATCATTTCTCATCGATTAATCATTTCCCATGCGGTAATATTTATTTTCTCTCTCTTGCAGGAAGCAAATGGCGCGTGACGGATCTGACTTACCGAATCAGCAAGTATCCTCGACGCCTAAAGGACAAGCAGAAAGTAGACAAAGAGATCGCCAAAGCATTCAAGGTAGCTATCTATCTGCATTTCGATTCTGCCTACTGTTCACCCCCATCCATCCTTGTACCTAACAGCTGGGATGCGAAAGCATAACACTGCTGCATCACAATTGGGTGCAGACCACAGGTTTTCCTTGAAAAACAAAAAGAGGCGAAAACTTAATTAGCAATTTTTACTTCCGCTTTTGAAAGTTTGAGGTTAAAAGGTGCATTTCGTCATCTCGTTTGTTTGTTTTTCAGTATTAAAAACGTCTTACAAATGAAATGATATTTAATGCTTTAATTTCACAATCGAAATTAAAATTCTAATTGCATTGGACATCATAACCAGTTAGTGTTGAAAAATTAGAAATCTTTTCTGTAGCTTATGACGTGAAGTATAAATCCGTGACATTTTAAATAAGCATTTCAATAGAAATAATTATTAGTATTTATTGCTTTTAACTGTTTATGCTCCCTTAAAATTGAATGTTTAGTTATATATAAGTTTCTGTTTAATTAATTTATATTAAATGTGTTTATTATTTTTATTTTTTCAGTAATATCTATTTTTACTATCGGTTTTCCGGTTTATAAAAAACTCTGAAACTTTCTCAGTAATATATAAACTTTTATTAATAACTGAATGGTTAATATTTATTATTATAAATTTCTATTTAATAATGAGTGAAATATTTTCTAAATTTGATTCAAAATATGCTTATTCTTTCTTAAAAGCTTCTAAATATTACTTTATAATTTTTACCTAAATTATTTTATTCAAATCGTTTAAATGTAATTATAATTTTAGAGTTAGGGCTGATTATTGTGCTTTAAAGAAAATGATTCGGTAATTACAATTTATACGAAAATAATTTTCTTATTTACAAGCTTCCATATGCCGAACACAAACATTATTATATTCATCTTTATCAACAATAAAGCGATATTCTATTTTACCTTGTTCGAAAATTCATTAAAGATTATCAAATTCATCACAGCTATTGTCATGTTGAAAGGTTGACTCTATTTTGGTAATAAAATGCACATATTTCAACGCATTATCATGATAATTGGATAATTCTTTTTTCTCATTATCTAAATTTCTTCGGTTATGTTTTTACAGAAGAATTACGGTCTCTCCGTTCTTCAGCGATAGTCAACCTTGAACAAGCAATATCATTAATGCGTAGATTTTCCCTTTCAGTTGCATAAAATATTCACCGCGTAGACGTAATTATTATCCTATCTTGTCCTTCTTCCTCCTACATCTATTAAATGCTCGTGACAGCAGCACCAAAGGTTGAAGACCTTCATGAAATATTGAGCAACGATCCTTTTCAATTTGTCTCTGGGTGACTCAATTGTTCGAATCCATTGAGGAAGATTCGGCGGCCAAGAATTGAAAGCTGCAGTTCTGGAGGACAGTTTTGACACTCAGGCCATTAGGAACCGTGTTTCCTGCCTCCGAGTAATGGTCTGTAGCATGATTTCGTTTTTCTGTTTTTCATCTGGAGGTCACACTAGGTACGAGTAGCCTTTTAAATTTGTATAGTTAGGCAGGCGCTTAAATTGCTTGAACTTTGACCAAAGTCGGCCTTCTCTATGAAGGGTCCCGGGTGCAAAAAACCATTTGAAGTCCTACATTTTTAGCAAAAAAACCCCCGAAAATTTGCATATGTATTTAATTTGAATGGTTTTCTTTTTGCTATTGATTACTTTAGGAAAATGAAAATTTTTCCAATTTCTTTTTCAATACTCAGTATAGCAAGAGCGTTTAAGCATTATACTCGTATACCTGACTCAAGATAATCCTTTATGTCATTTTAATTTACTGAAAGAGGGTTCAGCATTTGTTATATTTAGTCACTGACAATGTAAAGGATTGAATATATATATATATATATATATATATATATATATATATATATATATAGCTATATATATATATACTACATTCTATATAGACAAAAGCAGACTGCTGATAACTTGCAAGTCCATTTGAGCCCAGCCTCGACTTCTGGGCTCCACTCTGTCTTAACATGACTGAAGAGGATTTCCTTATTCACAAATGAACATTTCCCGCCTTTTCATATATATTACTGCTATCTTTGCCTCATAAAGGCGTCCGTCAATGCTCAGCCAGCTACATGGAAACAAGTTTGTACACTTTTAGTATGTGTAGCATTATTATCGTTCAGAACACTGTTTTAAGTCTTATTCTCGGTGGGGCTCCCCTTAGTCGCGGGGCCCGGTTGCATAGCACCCATCGCACCCTCCAGATGGCCGGCCGGTATTGGGACAAATGCGTACTACCACTTCCGTACAGGTCATAAAAGACCAATAAATCACTCTAAGCCCATTGAAAAAAGGGGGTAGGGAGTAATTAGTCTAGGTTTGCAAAAAACATGTTATCTGTTGGCAAGAGTATTTGGCGGGAAAGGGTATTGGCGCTTTAACTAAGTTTTGATGCGTAAACATAAGAAAAAAAGTTTTGTCTCTATGTGTGCGAGATATGCTGGCTCTCAACACACCATACCGTTTAGCTATGAAATTTGGCAAATATTTACTTTGAAGGATAGAAAAGTGATTTTTTAAAAATTTAATTAAAAAATAAAAGAAATATTGACTTTATTTTCGTTATAACTTTCTAAAAATTTACAGTAAGAAAAAACAGTTTTTACAGCATTTTAAAATTTAAAAAATGCGCATAAAAAACCGTACGCAGGAATATTTCCTCATGTCTTATTACGCTTGCATTACTACGCTTGAATTCTCTGAATTATTCATTCACAGTCTAAGTATGCTAAATATAGTTCTCAAATAAAAATCATTAAATTTTAAAAGAAAATGTAAAACAGAAATTCCATTCTAAGAAATTACACTTAAACTTAATTATTACCATCACAAACGATTCTAATTGTTTTAAGAGAAGCTGATCATTTAAATGTACATTTCAAATGATTAATGGCACATAAGTCAATAAGAGAATTTAACAATTGATAACTTTCCTACTATTTGAAATTAAATCTGTTCAAAGCTTTTGAACTTCTGGGAATCAAATACATAGATCATATACAAATGAAATATATAATAAACCTGATATATAAAAACGAAATAAAAAGTATATCCAATTAGATAAAAGAATTTCTAGAATAATTAATGAATATGATGAAACAAAAGATATGAGAAAGTGTCTCACTTCTTTAGCTTACGTATCAAAAATGGAATGATAAAAATATTAATGGATTTATATAAAAAAAACAATGAAAGAATTTGATGAAAAAAATGTAAGATAATTTTGAATTATAGTAACTCTAATTTGAAGACTAATTACTTTAACAATACTAATTAAAATCTATCGATATAACAGTTTTCATTTGACTAATAAATTGTTAAAAATTAATATCACTTATTAAGTGGAATTATTTAATATGTAATAAAAACATTTAAATTTTAAATGAATAAATTATAAAAATATGCAATTGTAATTTGTAATATTCATTTGTAAATGTAAAGTATGCAATGTTATTTGTAATATTCCTTTATTTTAGATTTCTTATGCATTATACATATTTACAATCCATATTTAAATGAATAATATTTATGTAAATATTTCATTGCAACTACTTACA
The DNA here is from genome assembly GCA_026543055.1 of Argiope trifasciata. Taxonomy (NCBI): domain Eukaryota; kingdom Metazoa; phylum Arthropoda; class Arachnida; order Araneae; family Araneidae; genus Argiope; species Argiope trifasciata. The sequence goes on from JAPMOQ010044256.1 coordinate 676,489, forward strand.
GAAACGTGTATTATTCGTATACAAAAATGTGACAATTCTTTTCAACTTTTCTATATTGTCAATCATTTGTGTTTTTAAATGTACTTATTTATATAGTTAATAGACGAATTTTATGGAATAAATACTTGAAAATTGAAAAGGAAAATTTCAGTTAATTCTTTCACTCTCTTTGAATTTAACCTCATTAGTAAACACAGATCAAATATATGTATATATATAATTTCAAATTGAACAAAATAGATGTATTTTTATTTGCACAAAACTTGCTTTTAGGTCAAGAAAAATATTTTTAAAAAAGAGAGAGATAAAATATTTCAAATAGAAAATTCGTTCTCTTAAAAAAGTTATTTAAGAGTTAACAACTCCGTTAGAAATTTTATTTGTAAACTCTTCCAAATAAGCAAATTAGATTCATATAATTTTCTAGCGTAGGTTTAATATATCAACTATACGCGAGTTTTCTGTATGTAATAAAATTTTCTCTGCATTGTAGAAAGCTTATAAAATCAGTACAAGTTTATTCAAAAGCGATGAAGTTTCTGTGAAAAACTGTAAAATCAAAATTAATTAAGCCTTTTTTTTTCCAAATATGTTTTATTTTATAAATCTGCAATTGTTAGGAATTTTTTTTTTGAAGTTTTAAATGTATATCTTAGTGAAAATAATGTGCATTTATACACATATTAAAATAATTTCTCTAAGATATATTATAAAAATTAAAACTCGCTGATATACCATATGTTACATGAACTGTCAACATTTAAAAGCTTATTCTATTTTAGAAGAAATGCATTAAATACTAAATAATCTTTACACATATTTGTTACTACATGAGTTACAAACTGGTTTTTTTTTTTTGCTTTCCTTCATTTATATCTCTTATCTTCAAATTGTATTTTGTTGTTTTATTATTTGCATTAGAAGAAAAGGGGAAGCATTTCTTTGAGTTAATGATATTTAAAATTAGTAATACATGAATTTCATAAAAAAATGAATGCTAAACAATTGTAAGAATATTTTTATACTTTCAGTATTTAGAACATTTTTTGTGAGGGGCTATTTTGGTAGGAATTTCAAAATATAAATGTGATCTAAGAAATAATTTAAATTATTTTTTGGGCATAATAGCATTAAAGAATTAATGCTCTGTTAAATATTCTTTTAAATCCAATACAAAATCACCAAACTTTAGAATATGTGGAGAAAAAAAATGGCTGTTACATAAGAATTACAAAGCATTTTTTTATTTAACTATATATCAAGAGAAAATGATAAATTTCATTTTAATAACACAATTACAAATTTCTATAATGGAAATATGCTAAAAATTTAGTCAAATTTTCATCTATTATGATGAAAGTTAAATTACAGAAATAGGAGTGAATGATAAATAATTGTGAAGAAAATAAACATCACTTAAAAAATTTCTTTAATGTTAAAGCAAGAGTTTCTACTGCAGCGCAATAACAGATTTCTGACTTTATTTCTTTTAATAAAGAAATTAATGTTCTAAATTCATTTGCTCTCGAAATTTTATATTGACTTTTTAAAAAGGGACTTGAGACTTCAATTTTCAAAATTTACAACTTAAAATTGTAGAACAAAAATTAAATCAAAATCAGTAAAAAATTTGGAGGGAAAAGGTTGTTTCGAGATTTGCATTATCACGGGACCCCTGGAGGGTTTAAAATGGCCATGTATTCTTCTGAAATTAGAAATAATTACACTGCTTAGATATGGTTAAAAAACGCATAGATAATCAGTAAAACTTTCAATAAAGGTGTAGGTTTATATTGTTCAAGGGTAAATTACCAGAGCTTCATTTAATACTATTGTTAATGGCTTATTTTACATACAGAAACGATCTATAAAAAAAATTAAAGTTTCTGAAGAACATATACTGCATATATTAATGTAAATTTATTACTACGTACATTAATGTAAATATTTTTTTAATTCTGTTTTATATTTTATCAATAGATTTGTAATTAGGGTTTAATAAATAGTGTCACTAGAAGAAAATTAAATTTGAATTCAGCTAATATCACCTACAAATTTTCGCAGATAAAAAGGATCAGTTGGCAAAATATTAATATACTTCTGATTTAGTAAGCTATTTATTTTATGCACCGTGTAATAACAATATTTCATATATAAAATTCAAAGTCGTATAATGAACAAATAATTTATCTTTATCTGAGCAGGTTTTTTATTTAAATGTAACAGCATTGAAATTAAATCTACAATGATAAGCATAAAAGTTAAAATTTGTAAAAGAAATATATAGCACGGAAAATTAACATTCGTAGTTGGAATCTTTTCTTACTGCTTACGTCATTTCAAGATTTTTTTTTATAACTATTCCCATCTTACAAATAATTTCGATGCCTTTAACACCATTTAATTGTACTCCATACTTAAGAAACAATAATTTTTTTAAAGTTCCTATATTTAAGTAACATACATTTCAGTGTTCAAACTTACTAAATTAAACAAACGAATCAAGAAGAAATAAAATAAAAACTAATGAAACCAAAATTCTTTTGTTTAATGCAAATCGTTATATTCATGTAAAATAATTCATTTACCAAAATCTAGATTATTGTTCCAAAATCGATATAGTATTTATATGAAAAAAATATCATTGGTCATTAATTTTTATCATATTTTTTGAATAAACTCCTTGAAAAGCAATTCATGCTTCATAAAAAACCAAGAGGAAAATATCGCATGAAATGGTATTAAACAACATTAAGTATTCGAAATTTTGTTAAGTATGTTAACTCTCGCCAAACCCGACACTTTCAGATAACGTTTAAAATGTTGCAGCCTTCAAAGACTCATCGTTTACAGTAACACAATCCCATTGTAAACGGGACCATTGATTGACAGTTTTATGACTCGTACGCAAATGACTCGTACGAAAGAGTCATACAACCGGCCGGCCCTGTCGGTGAGTGTTTTTGTCTCGTTGTCTTCATTTTCAACACGAGAATATCAAGTATCCGTTTGAATATATTTCATATCATGATTATTACATGATAGGTGACTGCAAATTTTTGTCTCGTCTGCATTTTCTCTACTACAGTTAAAAGATAGCAAAGTAGGGGTCATCTAATTAGATAAATTGTCCTGATAACAAGCGAGGGTAGTAGTAGAGAACGTGTTAAATTGTTGACTTCCAAACTTTGCAAAAAAAAAAAAAAATGTGAACTTTGTTTACCGAACTATATGTTTTTGTCTTAAATCAAGTATTCTTTTAAATATAAAGCGTTTCCGTTAAGCGGGAAAAATCATTTGTATTTCACTAATTACATTTGATGTAAAAACTTTCTCTCTTAAAAGCCAATTTATCTATTTAAAAGTTTTATTTTAAAAGGCTCTATCAGTGTTCAGTTATCCGATTCCATGTTCAAGGTATTTCTGCTTCAGACGTCCTTTTCCTGTCATCTCATAGCGGGAGTTGTTGAACCGTGCTAATACGTCCGTCTTACCGTCTGTTTAAGTTCTTTATTTGGGCCGTCAGGGTGTTAATGGAGTCAAGGATCTTGTGGTGGACATCAAGCTGATTGTTTTAATCCGTTCTTACAAAACAAGTATTTTGTTATGGCTCTAATTGGGAGAAATCTAATTCGAAATTGCGAAATCTTTTTTTTTTTCTTTCTTGGAATTGTTAGTTATCTTTTTTAATAGACGCATGGAGAGGATTACTTTAGTGTAGGAAATTTGTTTGCAAACATGTTAGATGAGCTGTTTTGTTCTTTGGTATCAAAATATTCATTTCAAATTCTGAAGGTTTTTATAATATCTTTTTTCATGTCACATTCCATTCTCATAAGATAATGGCTGTCACCATTCGTTGGATTCATCAATAGTTACGCGAAGCAAAGGCATACGAAGCGATGGAAGGAGTTTATCAGGTGGCGTTGGCAACAGTATGGCAAAAAGGCATTTTACTTCTGGAGTTGGCAACAGCAGAAAATTATTATTATTATTTTAGAATAACTGGCTGATGGAACTTTGTAAATGTTATCATTTTGTATTTAATTTTGCTGCAGTTCAGACTTTGAATTTAGGAAATCCTTGATGTGTATGGCATATTATTTCATCAGGTATTTAAAGTGCTTTACGAATTATTAATTGAACTTATATCGTTTTTTAATGGAGGAAGTTGTGTGTTATTCTCCATCGCTAAAACCTGTTCTTAAATATCATTAAGATGGGATATAGAAATGTGCTATGCGACAACAAACGGTTTTTTATTATCGGAGGAGCTGTTGAAAGCTTTCGATATTCTTTTTTGTGAAACTCAAATGAGAACCAATTCCGCCTGAAAGTACACCATGAAGGTAGTCTTTTACAGTTCTTTACCTATCTGTGCCTCTGTGCCCCCTTTAAACCAGAGAAAATGCTTAGTCTACGGAAACGCTTGTTCTATGGAAGCAATAACAGTACAATGTGCAGCAGTAAAATAAGTTAAAATTTATTACAGACATCAGAAAATAATTCACTTGGGTTGTTATTTAGTGAAATGATAACTAACACACAAAGAGATCCTTCTGCTCCTTCTGGTCTCTGGCCATCCTTTTCGGCAAGAAAAATACCTTTTTCTATCTAATCGTCTCCGACGTCATGACAAATAAACGACGAGCGCGCTCCAATGACGTCAGACACGGTTAGCCGTTAACTCAGTTAAATCTGCCTGATTGCAAATATTGACAACATACTCCCCCCTCTCTTGTGGGTTTCCGGAATTCTTTGATGCCGGTTTACTTTATTGACAATTCGCGAGAAGTTCCGGACCGACGTCCACAGGCGGGGGTGGCCCAACTATGGAACAGTTGGCAGATTTACGACCCTATCCGTAAAGGCCACAGGTCGTCGGAACGCGGCTTAAGACGCTACTGATTAGAGTAAATGCTTCTATAATTAGATATTAAAAGGCAATAACAGTCTCGTCACAATGAATTTATCTCTTGAATAATATTATGGACGTGCGTGCGTGCGTGTATTGTGATATTTTTAAATCATGTACAAACCTAATTAATGTCTTAATTTTCAGCATAATTCAACTCATTAGAAACACATATTAACTTGTCCTTCTAATGCTAAAATGTCCTCTTTTCATTTAATGCTAAAATGCTCTCTTTTATTGATCCATTTCCACCTTTTTATTTAATTAATTAATGCTGCAATCGACAAGTTCCCACGCTCCGAGAGAAGGGATAAAAACGTGGCAATCTAAGACATTCTTTTAAAAGGTCCCTTTAATTCCTTTACCAGAATCGACACCTGTAAAGAAATCCCTATCAAAATCTAACAGTACATAATCATGGAATAAATGTTTTATTAGCTTTTTCTCTTTTCGCTCTTGTGCTGCTCTGTGTTGATGTCTCTCGCTTTTGCTTGTACATAAATTATGCCTCCCGGGTTGGAATAAAATATGTTTAAAATTCGAAAGAGTGTCTTCTCTCTCTTCATAAGCTGTTTAAAAAATTGTTTACATATATTTTAAAATCTTATGTAAACTTCATTTTCTTAATTAAGATAAAAACTTGGAAATTAGATATTAAAATATCATATATAATATTCAACTTCCACCATATGACTGGACCACGGCTTCGGAACCGGAGGGTTTCAAATTCGAGACTCGATTCCACCGAAGAACCGTCTTGCAAGGGCGTCTCTTGTATGTTAAATCTGTCAGCCCAAACGTCCTCCCACTGGTGTGGAGAGGGGGGGGGGGTCGTCCTCGTCATCTGACCTCAAAATGACGTGGTACGTCCCCAAATAGCCCCAGTGTTGCTTCAAAACTGGACGTTAATAGAACTAAACTAATGTAATTAAAATGGCTTTGAGTTGTTACAGTAAAATTACATTTGTAGCAGTCCCATAACTTTTATCTTCCCTTTTGGATACTAGATGGCGAAGCCTGATATGCCATCCCTTAATGCATTGCGAGTAGCCCCAGTGTTGCTTTACAACGGGACGTTAAAATAACTAAACTAAACTACACGCACATTCTGACGTTGTCGTTTGTCTCACGCAGGTGTGGAGCGACGTGACCAACCTGAACTTCATCAACACCGACAAAGGACGGGTCCACATCGACGTCCGCTTCGAGGAGGGGGAGCACGGCGACGGGGAGCGCTTCGACGGGCCCGGCAGGACCCTGGCGCACGCCTTCTTCCCTCAGTACGGGGGGGACGCCCACTTCGACGACGAGGAGAAGTGGACCATCAACCAGTACTACGGTAACTGTGCTTATCAAATTGACAACTGAATGCCATTTTAGAACATGCCATTCACTTTCCATGAAATTATGCAATGGAATTGTTTCTTAATATAAGAATTTATAAATAATAGTTAGCCTGTGAATTGATTATTGAAACTTTTAAAATACTTTTTAATATTCTTAATGCTTAAGACAATGTATCTGATAATATGTGTGTTTAATGTATCTATCTTAATATTTATGTCCTTAAACTAAGATCTTAATACTTATGAAAACAGTAAAATTTGTTATATAAGGTCCCTTCTTATTAGTGTTTTTTAAGAATATTATATGTAATATTATGTGAGAAATTTTACAAAAACTATTTCTTTTGTTATTAAGATTTTCTTCCAACCCATCAAATTTTTCAAAAAAATAAAATATAAATAAATAAAGCCATGATTTTTTTTTTTTTTTTGAAAAATAACATCTATTAAATTTTCTTAAACAAATAACTTCCTTAACTTTTGTTTATTTGCAATTAGAGTTCATTAATTTCATATATTTATTTTTTATTTAAATGATTTAGTTAATGTGCAAAATTTTTAATACTTCTGATTTATAAGTGGGTTTCCTTTCAATCCCTTTTTAATTATTATATTTCAATAAAAATATGCTATCCACTAACCATTTTTGGGCCACGGAACTGAAAGGTTTTAAATTCGAGGCCCAATCCACCGGAAAATCGTCGTGTAAGTGGGTCTGATGCACGTTAAATCCTCGGTGCCTAACATCTTCCCGCTGGTGTGGTGTAGGAGTTTGAAGAGGGAGGTGTCTGTCCAGGTGTCGTCCTAGTCTTCTGACCATGGCTTAGAATTGCGGGGTCTATCCTAAAATAGTCCTAGTGTTGCTTTCAAACGGGACGTTAATATAACGAAACTCCCGATTTGTAATTTCGCGTTATTAAAAAAAAAAATGCGAATTCCATATTTAAAAAAACCTCTATAAATATGTTTTAATATTGCTGAATTTTATAGATTAGAATGCCGGCGTCATGGCATAGAGGTAGCCTATCTTTCCCCTGATCTGGGCGGCCCGGCTTCGAATCCCTGTTGTTATTCTGTGTTATTTCTGTGAGTAGTGTGGATGTGCCCCCCTGTAAAAAGGAATTGTGCAAGTGAATGCGACGCATGAAATATCCAAGTCGTACTCATGGCCCTTGTTGTCACGGCTTGAAAGAACAAAGGACGCTAAATTAAGCTTGCATCGTACGGTTATAACGATCCAGCTGTAAATCTCTATCATACCACTTATTTAATATCAGTTTTTTTTTCTTCCTAATTTTTGAATGATTAAATTTTCAATGCCATACACTCAATGTTTAATTAACTGACTGCGGTCATCTGCCTTCTGAAGGCTTTAGTAAAGATAAGATATTGATAGAGGTGGGTGAACTGAAATCCGAATATCTGAAGATTTCTGAATTTCCCAGATAATTCTTTGCTTAGAAAGGTCCAATAAATAAAATAAAAGGTAAAACGGCAAATTATCTGTAAAAACTTTTTAAAAAGACGAGACAAATTATTACTTTTATTACCCAAATCGCATAAAAAAGGACACAAATTTCCAAAATTTAGTAATGGAGCACAAAAGGTACCACTACTATATTGATGGATAGCATATAAAATTGCTGGATGTTGCAGCTGGGAATCCAACATCCATTTTCATATGGAAAGAAGCACTCTATTAGACCCTTTTTTGATTGTAATTGTTGATGACCAATGATAAAAACGGTTTAAAAACCGGCTTTATATTAAATCAACTTGGATGGAGAGAGAGGGTTGATAGAGAACAGTTAGATAAAAGCCAGCATTAAATATTGCCAAGAAATCCATTCTTACTACAATTTTACTTTTAACTAATTGCATACATATATGTCGTAATAACCATAGTGTTATTATCAATAATTCGTGAAAAAATAATAACAGAATGTAATTAAGAAGAATTGCATTTAAAAGGGAAACTTTTCCTATGGAGTAGAGTGTTTTAAACGTCATAATATCCATTACAGTTTTATATTTAGATTTAAACTGTAAATAATAATAGGTATTTTTTCTGTCCGAAAAATTGCTGATCTACGTTCACAACGGGGTTTCAAAAAAAGCTAATTCTGTCATCTTAATAATTTGGGTTTTGCTGTTTTTTGACATCCTAAAAAAATCTCGGTTCGTTTGTGATTTCATAGTTCTTGTTTATATGATGCTTTTGAAAAATATATTTTCCTGTTAGTTGAGTATAACTTGTTCTTTTTGCAGGCACCAATTTGTTCCAAGTGGCCGCTCACGAATTCGGTCACTCCCTGGGTCTCTCCCATTCCGATGTGAAGGCTTCTTTGATGGCGCCTTTTTACAGGGGATACGAACCTTCATTCAGCTTGGACGAAGATGATATCTTGGGCATACAGGCGTTATATGGTATGGGTGTATATATAATTATATATAATTTTTTTCTTTTACCAGAATAAATCAATTTGTTAATCGTAAAATGATTAAGCATCCAGATTAACCATTTTCGGCTGTCATGAATTGATAAAAAAAATCCTATAGCAGTTACGTAATTCTTATCTTCTCTTTCGGATACAAGATGGCGATGCCTGATAGGCTTTTCCATAATGCATTGCGAGTGTTATCAGAATTAGGTTAAGCTGTACGCGTGAATGTTTTATTATGTCGTCTTTGTGTTTGTTCCATGTGCGAATGTGGTTATCAAAGAAATGTTCCTGAAAACATAAGTCCTGCACAAATCATAATAATCTACATTCCACCACAATCTCACTTTCCTTTCTTTCTTTCTCGTTTATACTTTTCAGAGAATGCTTCACGTTTAAAAAAAAGCAAACTTTAATTGAATTTTTGAAGAATTCTATTTCCGAATTTTTTATATGTAGAATATTCCAATTTTAATAATGGCAATGTGTATGAAAAGAATGAATGATAAGTAATTGTTACCTAACATATCGCCTGTGCTTTTTCCAAACTTTTTTTAATTTAAAAAATTAAGTACATCACTATTAATATTATTTATTTATTAATTGAATATTGTTCGGAGATTTCTCTTCTTATTTATGTTTTACCCTTATTTCAAATTAGAAATACTCTTGACTTTAGTCAAGACACAGGAAATGTACGTGAATATTCCATGCGGTAGAACCAGCAAAGAACCAAAAACTACCCAAAGATGAAAAGTTAAATTAGCATATATAAATTGAGTTGTTAATTGTTGAGCTCCGGTTCCAAAATAATGTGGCATTGTATTTACTTGAAACTGTTTGCATAACATTTGTATTAGAGCATTTTCTGTTTAAATTATTGATTGCTCAAAATATTTGAATGTTGGAAACAAAGAGTTTAAATTAAATACAACAACAACAATATTTTATTCTAAATGATTTTGTTTATGTATTATTTCAGTGTAAGAAACACCAAGGTTCCAAATTTTGCCAATTGTATGTAATGATATTTAGAATTTCTATATAATGATAGAGAAAGTAATTTAGTTTATAATTTTTCAAGTTATATTTGGTTTAAAATTATACATCTTTTAATTTTTTATATTTTATTTAATTAACAAAATTATTTAAATTATTAAAATTATTTACAAATTTATTTGACAAAAATTAAAACACTTTTTAAAAAAAATATTTGATTAGTTTTGTTAAATCATTAATTTGGTACACATTCCCATGCACAAGAGCAATCATAATTTGAAAATGCTGTATCATGTCAATTGTACGTGATGATGTATTCTGATGGCGATTAGGTGTGTGCCGAAAGTGGCGTTACAGCGGCGAAAAGCTTATAGTTAAAAATTTAAAAAAAAATTTATTCAGCTACCAAAAGACTCGCTATTCAAACATAACTTTCCTATGCATATGTACTGGATGCAAATGAAGCTAAAGGCAGCCTCAAAAAACATTGAAATGAAATTAAAGCATAGAGAGAAAGACAAATAAAAGAACATAAAAAATAAATAAATGAAAAAATAAAATATAAATAAATAAATGTCAATAAAAATAAATAAGTGTAAATAAATTAATAAAGCCCTGATATAAGCCGATATGAGCACTGATATACCACGAGTTTATTCGTTGCTGCACAAAAATGGCAAGTAAACTCAGCACGAGATAATTCGTAGTTGGCGTCCTGGAAAAGAACGCAATGGACGAGTTATCTCGTCGTTAGCAGTCAACGGGTTAACAAAAATTAAAATATTTTTGAAAGAAATACTTGTTAAAACATCTTTCATATTTGGTATACATTGCCATACTCAAGAGTAATCATAATTTGAAAATGCTGTATCGCTGATCTAATTTTTTTTTCCTACCAGGCCGTCCGAGAAAGGAGGTTGCAGCTCCAACTCCCGGTTACAAACCCAAACCCACCCCCGACTATAGCGACGGATCCCCCGATCTGTGTCAGGACGCCACCATCAATGCCGCCACCACCACCGAAGACGGAAGGACGTACGTTTTCAAAGGTAAGACAGAGTTTCGTGTGCTATCAGAGGGAAATTTTTCCTCTCAACTTCTATATCGGTGTGCATTTTGTCTTTAGAATTGCCCTTCAATGAATAAAATCAAAAATTCAATTTTAAATTTATGTTCATAGACCGACTGGTTTTCACATTTGAAACAAAGATAGAGCTTCAGTGTTATAATGATTTGATTCATTTCATTTAGCCATTCTATTACTTTATTGAATTATCGTACTCTCCTGTATTCAGATGAACCAAGAGATAAATATATAATCTTTTCCTGAATTTGATTCAGAAGTTTACACAAGTATAATTTTGAGGTGAACTATGCGCAATTAAATTAAATCACCCTGCTTATTTTTGAATTATTGCATTTTTTTTCTCACAAATAAAAATAAATCCATTAATAATCATTTTTTAACTGATCTAATCAAAAGTTTAATTTATATCTATAATTTTAATGATGAGTCTGATTCCTTTTTTTGTTCTTGCCGATTGATAATTAACAAAATACAGTAACATTTTTTCTTGCCAAAATGCTCAGTATTTATTTAACACTTTCAGTAAGGACGGTTGTAAAAGAATTTCAAATTAAAATTCGAAATGCATTAATTTTCTTTATTAAAAGAAAAGAAACGAAGAAAGTAAATGGAAGTGAAAATGGATTGCAAAAGCCCAAAAAGTAAAAATGGCGACTTCTGAATGAGGTAACAACATTTGGGAGATGTCTCAATCTGAACTGAATTCTCTAACTTGCAATCAAAAGAAAGTAAATGAGGCTTAGCAGCATCAAATGAGAAATGAAAGTAATTAAGTTTTTTTCTCTTCTTTAAACGGAAAGTAATTTTTCACAACCTCAATTAATTCGAAATTTTATCGATAACATTTAATTCTCTTTTTCTGCCTGCAGAATCATCCATCATTGACTAGATAATTTTTTATAATTACAAACTGTAATAAATTGTAAATTACGCTTCATTTGTGAAAAATGCAACAGAGTTCTAGATGCTTATGAATATATAATCTTTATGATGTTATTGTTTATGAATTATTTATTATTTTGTTTCAAATTGCTTTGAGTAGTGCTGACATGCGGAATTTTCTTTTTATAAATCCTTTATTATAATGTATTTATTTTTGAAATCTGTCGAATGAGTAATTATATATATAAGGCAATTTAAATTAGCATCTGCGAATTTAGATAATAAAATACCCATAAGACTTGATGTTTGTGAAAAATAAAAGTAACGTTGTGTACATTTTGGATAGATTTCCAAAATGTTATTTGGTTATTTTCCATAGTTATTTGTCATTATTTATGATGAAAGAAAATTCTATTTAGTGGTTTACATTTTTAAGCATTGTTTAAATATTCATGAATGAATTTAAAATTCAATTCATTGATATCTTTTAAAAATGCTGCATTTTTCCTTGTAAAGAGAAACTATATTAAAATCGGCAAAGCCGCTGAACTTTTAAGCTTTCGTCTTCCCTAAATGGTTCAGTCTTTTGTTAGAGTACTTATTAAAATGTTTTCATAAAACAACGAGCACAATTTATTTTATTGTTCACAATGTACTGATTCATTGATATTTACAATACCATTTTACGCAGAATTTATTTATTAATGAAAAATATTGTTAGATTAAATGACTTTTAAAAGAATTATGTAGACTGCATGTTTTGCTTAAGATACTTTTGTAAAATGTAGATAAAGAATGCGCGGAAGTTACTCATTCGTCATTTAATATTTACATTCATGATTATATATTTATATTCACGACTATAATATTCACATTCATGATTGTATATTTATATTCACGACTATAATATTTACATTCATGATTGTATATTTACATTCATGACTATAATATTTACATTCATGACTATAATATTTACATTCATGACTATAATATTTATATTCATGACTGTATATTTATATTCACGACTATAATATTCACATTCATGATTGTATATTTACATTCATGACTATAATATTTACATTCATGACTGTATATTTATGTTCACGACTATAATATTCACATTCATGATTGTATATTTACATTCATGACTATAATATTTACATTCATGACTATAATATTTACATTCATGA
>JAPMOQ010044256.1:731464-774208 GCA_026543055.1 Argiope trifasciata
CTTTCTATTGATAAAACTAATATATTAAAATAATCAATTCCTATGATCTTGGCTTTCTCTTTCAATGAAAAAAAATAACTGAACACATAAGCTAAATTTAAAATGACTAGCAAAAACTTAAAGACATATGCAATCATCCATTGCAAATATAGGTTAAAACATAACTTTTTAATATCTGAAAAGAAAAAAAGTTATGCATAAATTCTACTCAATTAAAAGAAATTAATGTCAATTTACATTACAGTACTGTATTTCCCAAGTCATTGTAATCTCTTCCTTTCTGATTTATTTACATTCACACAAAACTAGCATGATTGAGCAAATGACTGCTTTCAATGTTTTGATAATATGTTGATACATTTAGTGTTGATGAATGTATTTTCTAAATTGTTAGAAAACAGATAATTTATTTTATAGTTATGTAGTATTTTTGGTTACACAGCATTTTGGAAAAACCATTATGAAAATTGGACAATGGTGATTTTAAAAATGTCTTATCACTGTGATGAAGAATAAGTTTAATGCATTCTTTTTAAAAAATGTATTAATTTCAGATGATAAATAGTCTCTATGCAACTAACAAAATCAATCATCAAGATACTGAAAGTCTTCTGGAGGCTCTGGTTCGTCTTCATCTTCAACCTTCGGTCCACCAGCTGAAAAACATTTGGCACACAATTAAAATACGTAATATTAAAAAAAATAGTTTAACTTATAAAACATAATATGCAAAAAATCTTAAAATTGGAACCTAGAATTATATATATATATATATATATATATATAGAGAGAGAGAGATAGAAACTACCAAGATTTATATTTACAGCATTTATTTAAAGAATTTTTACAACCATTTTCCAAAAAACTTATTTAATATTAAGTTTAGATTTAAAAAATGATGCATCTATATTGCTTAAAATGTTACACCTCAATAACAAGCAATAAAAGCCATATTTAATTTCCCTTACACTTGCAATGTATACTTTTATTTCTTAACTTTTTTAATAGCATGTATAAAGTAGTTATTTTAGATAGTAATATTAATAAATTGTCATAAAGAATCATATGTTTCTTACCAGCCACTGGCTCAACTAATTCCTCAGGATCATCACTTTTATTATCCTTCATCATAATGATTCCACCAATTAATACCTGCAATGTTTGAATAGCTTAGAATGAATGACATAACATAAATCTAGTAGCAGCTGATGATGTAAAAATTGATAAAAACCAATGAAAGAATAAATATTATTAAAAAAAATCACACTAAAAAAACATTTTAACAGCTGGAATGCAAAAATTTTGACATATATTTGATCCTTTGAATGGCAATTTATTTTCAAACATCAATATTCAGAACATAATTTAATCTTAGTTTTGAGAGGGAGGAAAATTTTTTCACATAAAATATCTCAATAATGTCCAACAATAGCAGTCATTGTCAGTTTACTCAAGTAAATTCATGACAGACTGGGCTTGACATTTTTAGTTCAAAGGATTAATGTAAATAATATTCATCAATAAAAAAAGAATAATTTAAAAATACTCTTTTTCAATAATGAAAGCTCATGGATTAAAAAAAAAACAACTAAATATTACATATGTTTAACACATATTCAAACCTATATAAATTTTAGAGTTAAGAAAATACATAGCATACATTTGTGACTTAAATAAATAAAAATTTTGGTAAAACCAACTGCAGATGAAATTATACATATAAAAAAATCTCAATGAGATAATAGATATTGAGAAAAAAATAATTATTAATTATTCTGATAAAAATACAAAATGTTTCAAAGAATTACAACAAGAATTATATTAAGTGTACTAAATATCAAGATAAGGTAATAATTTGTAATTTTTACATCAAATTCTGGTATTTTTAAAATTTTTTTATCAGCTGCAGTTTTGAGGAATAATAAACTGACAATAAGACTTTTTCAGAGATATTAGGATACAATTAACAAAATGACAAGTATCAAACTAAAAGCTTTAAGACATATTATATCTCCAGCTGTAATCATTTAAGGAAGACAATTAAAAACACTAATTTAGAATTTAAATAAAAGCACAGCTTATAAGATTAAAATTTTTTTCCAAGAAACTTACTTCTTTTAATGGTGTGTATCTGGATCCTTCCTGAATTTGGAGAACTTTTAACTGTAATGAAAACAAAAATAATATAACGTAAACAGATTTTTTAATGTACAACAATAAAAATATATTTCGATATCATATTATTAATATTTAATTTAAACAAGCTTGTCTGCATAAAATATACAAATTTAAGATATCTGATTGTTCTAGAATTAATAAAATTTGTTTGATTAGGGGAAGTTTTAAATTGTTTCATAAAGCTTGCAAACTTTACAGAAAAAATATAGCTATACACAACCATTAATGTATAGAGAGATTGGTAAAGTTCAAAATGGTGTTCTATATAGCGAAGGAAAAAACTATACAAAAAGTAAAGTGACTGTATTGAAGTTATTGAGAAACTGCCAAGTATCCTTAGTAAGGAAATTTGGAAGTTACAAATAAGAACTCAAATAAAGAATATGAGATAAAAAGGCTAATAAGAAAAATGCACACTATGTCACACACTCAAA
Source organism: Argiope trifasciata (assembly GCA_026543055.1). Lineage (NCBI taxonomy): Eukaryota > Metazoa > Arthropoda > Arachnida > Araneae > Araneidae > Argiope > Argiope trifasciata. Next base: position 734,077 of record JAPMOQ010044256.1, read on the forward strand.
TTTTTTTTATATATAGTTCTATGTAAAATTAGAAAGATATATGCAATTAAAATTATGAGCTTTTAATGACTTGGAAAAGGGTATCTAAAATTGAAAAAAGTATTTTCTAACATTATCATATAGTTTTTATGAATTAATAATAGAGAAGTAAAATTTGACAATGGATAAGTATAATTTTTTTTTCAAAAAATCTGAAAAATGCACAAGAGAGGGCAGTTGAGAATGAGAATACATTTTTCAATTTTAGACTAACCCTTTATCAAGTCAGGAAAAAGTTTGTAATCTTAATTTCAAATATCTTTGCCAATTCAACAAATATTTTCATTAAACGCTTTCCTATGTTATTGATTATGATATATTCATAAAATATTTTTTTATTCATCTTTTTCATTTTCATTTTTGCAATTTTTCCTTTATTTCTTTTTTTGGCAAAAGATGTACTAAATCTATCTCAATAACAAAATTGCTGTAAATAAATATTTCTGGCTATACAGATGCCATACTGAATGTAAAGGGCTTAAAAAGATTTCACTGATCTTCATGTATAAAAAATGCATCATTATGCAAGGTATTCAAAATTTATACAAAAGAAGCTGAAATCATAGAAATAAAAGTAGAACTAAAAAGAATTAAAACATTTTGACTTAATGAGAATTCTAATCCAAATTCTTAATGAAATCATCAAGCTTTTACTGACATTTCAAATAAGGATTTAAAAAATTCTAATCATATCATATTATATATATATATATGAGCTACAATTCCATATCTGGATTAGTTTCAAAATTATACAAGTTGCAACTTTATTTTTTCATATTTTACCTGTTGCCTCATTACTCGGGCAGGATTTGACAAAATTTCAAAATTAGGTTCAGCCTCTTTTTTCTCTTCTTTCTTTTCTTCACCTTCTTTCTCCACTTCTTCTTTCTTTTCCTTTTCCTTCGGTGCTTCTTTTGAGTCTTTAGCCGTCTCTTTGACAATCTCTTTTGTATCTTTTGAAGTACCTTCATCTTTTTTATCATCATCCTACGTTATAAGAAAAATAAGCTTTAACAAATAAGTGGAAATAATATTCAAAACAGAAATGAAAGCATGTTTCTAGAGCAATAATAAGGACAAGTCAAATCAATTCAATTTAATTTTGGAATCCAGGCAAAATTTTCTTGAAAGACTTAACATTAATACAAAATGCAATTAATCTATACTTATAATAAAGCTCAATGTGTGTGTGTGTTTTGGTGCTCTACAGACCAGACCGTTGGACCTACAGCTACTAAATTAGGCACATGTATACCTTGGAGGTCGGGAATGTGCACCTCGGAGCCCTTTTTTCGAATTTTTAATTAGAATTTGAATTAATTAAATTTTAAGCGAAATTTCGACGTTTTCCCGCCATAACTTCCGAAAATATGATCGCACAAACATGATTTTTACATCAATTTAAAGATTAAAAAATTAGCTTTCTAATGGCACCAATGTTATAATATATAACTTAAGGCTTCTATTTTTAACAAATTTTTAAAGAAATATTTTGACCATGTTTTTTTGAGCACGTGACTGGATAAAAAAAAAACAATGCCGGAAGTTCAAATAATAATAAAAAAAACCATAATCGTAAATCAAGTCTAAAGAAATGATATTTTTTACATGTGACTGGATAAAATAAAAGAAGCAAAGGTCTCTATAATCGTTTGCAATATCTAAATCATTAATTCAACAAATCTTCTTTATTTATGGTAAACCTGCTTGAATTTAGACAGGATATGCATTGAAATCTCGACTTAATGGCATATTTATATAATCGTTTGCAATATCTGTATCATTAATTCAATAATTTTTTTCCATTATAAAATGTGATATTTTCTCAAAAAATAAATGCAAAACCAAGGTATCTATAAACGTTTGCAACATCTAAATCTTTATTCAATATTTTTTTTTTCCTTTTTCGCTAAAAAAACATATTTAATATTTTTTTAAAACTTATTTAATATTTTGGCAGCATCACGGAAAAAAATATTTTTAATTTCAGGCCAATCAATGCCTGGAATTACTTCAAGGCTAATGAATATGTGACTTAATTGAAAATTTTAGAACGCATTACTCATGGTGAACCAGCTGGTCGTCAAAGGCGGATAGTATAAAATAATATGCATGTTTATTTGAATATTTTTTTCCAATCATATCATGTATTATTTATTTATTAATAATCCATGATAAAAATAACGAATATTTCTACATAAATATTTAGACAAAAATTAGCATGAGTACTGTGAAAATTATAGTAAAATATATTCAAAACTTTAATACATAACAAAGGAAAGGATTTGAAAATTAAAAGGCATTAACATATTTTAATAAAAATACAATCTGCATTTTAGCAACGAATTTCCAAATATGACTTTATAGCCTGTTACAGCAGAAATTCTCATAAATATTCAAGAGATTTATATTCAGAATAATGTAATATATTTATATAATAAAAACTTTTTCAAACCAATTAATCTATGCATTAATAAAAAAATAAGAATTAAAAAACAATTCAATATTTTAACTCAGAAGGGAAGAAAATCAACAATGATCTGCTTTTAAACAATTAACTTTATGATATAAACAAAACAAAAGAAAATATTTAAACGAAACTATTCAGATTTACATTAGCCCTTATTTAAAGAAAAAGCAAAATCAGATTTATGAGCATGCAATTCCATTTGACCCACAGCTCTGATTAACTGATTAGTTATACATTAAATGGCAATACCATTTTTAACTAGCAGCATGCCTTCATTTTGAAGTATGTGCTTTGCTCATACCCATAAATTAAGTCAATCTATTTAAATGTAACACTTACAACATCCATTTTTTCTTCTCTCTCCTTCTTTTCGACCTCTTTCTTGCGTGCTTTCGCTGTGATGGACAGAACAGCAGTTGTGACTTTCTCCCTTTCTTTTTCTTTCTTCTCTTCAAGAGGAGGTGGGTAGGCGTACATAGATGGCTTAGCGTTCGAACGGAATTCCATCTTGGGCATCTAAGAACAAAAGAGGGTAAAATAATACATATAATATGCAAAGTATTTACAAAGAGATGCAAATATAATTTTTTTTAAAAAAAGGTACATACCTTCAAATCTGCATTTAGTCCAATAATAGCAGTGGGAGTGAAAGCCAAAGACAGAAAATGTGACAAAGAGAACCAATACCAAAATTGAGCAAATACTAGCATGCCCACAACAGCAGCCATATTTGTATGACCTGTTCTAGATTGTAGAGAGATAGTAACATTTCTACCACCTAAACAAAATATATTACAAGGATTAAAGTATTTGATTTTACAGAAAATATGTGTTTGTTGAAGTTTATTTTTTTAAAAAAGATTAATAGTTCAAGATCATAATACCTTTTTTGACTAAAATTATTCATATAAATGCATTTTAAAAGGTAATGAATAAACTATAGGGTTTTTCAGTTATGTTTTCCAAGAAATCAGAGAAAAAAAAAATGATTTTAAAAAATCTTTTAAACTTATTTAAATATAATAACTAAAAAGAAATCTAAAGTTTTAATTTTGATGAGTTTATTTAGTTGTAGTATTTATATTATTCAATAATTTTTATAAAAAAGGAGCATTATTATATATATATATATATAGTTGATTCCGGTTAATCGGACCACATCCGGACGCGATCATTTTGGTCCTAATAACCGGCTGGTCCGATTACACGAACATGCCCTATGCTACAAGACGAGACATGCTATACGTAACATATTAAAATGCCATTATGACCTTTACTGTGTGGCACACGCGTATGGCGAACATACAAACAAGAACTACTGTTGCTTATGAACTTTATTCATTGAAAAATAAATTTACGAAACGATCTACACGATACTCAGCATGCGAAACACAATAAAAGAAGGTTCTGATCAAATTCCAGCAACGTTTGAAGAACTTATACAGTGTGATCTGACGCGTTCTGTTGATGGACTGCACTTGAACAAAATCACTACAAACATCTAACGCAGCAATAGGACTGCCTTCATTTCTCTCCTGCATGAAATAGCGACACAAAGTTTCATTGCATTTCCAGGCATCCTGTGTTGTCACTTGCACCAACTCATTAGGGGAGTCATCACCACTTTCCTGGTCTTCCGATGCTGTAGTATGTCTTGCTGTAATTCGAGCAACAATTTCAGCCTCGTAATCTTCATTTTCATCGTAGCATTGAAGCTCGTTGTCGATGGATAGAAATTCTTAATAATTTTCGACCTGTTGAAGTTCCACATTTCCCTCACCATTTTCACTTTCAATCAGCATGTCCACACCCACCTCCAAGACCAAATGCTTAAAGCCACAGTGAGAAAAACAATTCTGAATTGTCTCACTGCTTATATTTCGACAGCTATCGGCCAAAAATGTAACTGCTAGTAAGATGTTGACCTTTGCACTGACTTTTCTGGCTGTTGATGATGATGAAGTCAGCAAACTTTCTTCAGTTGCTTCAATGATGTAATTAACCAACCTTTCACGATGAAAGGTCTTCAAATTTTTTATGATGCACATGTTCATGGGTTGTACCAAAGCTGTGGTCCTGGGAGGTAGAAATTCCAGGTGGATGTTTTTCCCAGGCATTTCGGCAGGGGAGGCAAGACCCGCACAGTTCACTGACTAAAGTGTTCCGAAGAAACTGGTTTACGTGGGATTTCATTTCCCCAAAAAGCGGAGAAGTAGTGGTTCCTCACTGGCAGCTGCCGAGCTGCCCGTTCTAAGAAACAAAGTGCTTGCCCACCTGCCACTGGTTCTTTTCCCTTTCGGACTTCCTGCTGTACACAGGCGACTTGTGACTTCTTTCTCATCTTCCCTGACACGTTCTTGGGTCCGTTTAAATGGAATTTTGGTTCAAATAAGCGAATAATATTAGGCTTATGTTCATAGAATTTGTTTCGGTTCTTTAAGATTTGGTCCGAATAAGCGGCTGGTCCGATTATCCAGTGGTCCAATTAACCGGATTCGACTGTATATATATATATATAAAAGAAAAAAAGTTTCACACACACAAACAAAAAAAGGTGTTTTATAAAAACTTGAACTCTTTTTTCCCCTCTTAAAGGTATCATGTTGAAAATACTTCAGGGGAGGGGGATTATTTTTTAATTTTGCTAAATTTACTTTTTAAGAGGGGAAAAAACTATTTCCAATTCTGTTATATTACTGTTAACTGACAACTAGAAAAAGTCATATAGTTCACATTCAACATTTTTATAATATGATTTTGCTTTCTTTCTGAAACCATGCTGAATTATTCTTTTTCATATTATAAATTTTTTATTGGTGCATTAAATAAGACAAACTACTTACCTGCATCAATAATGCCTTGAGCCAAAATAGCTCCAAATTTAGCCATTACATCATCATGCTTATCACTTATAACTTTAGCATATAATTGACGGAAATCCTTAACCTACAATAAATATTGCATTTTAATTTTAATTAATGTATCAGTAACTTTAATTTAAAAAATAAAATTAATTAGCCAGTTAAGATAATTTCAAGAATCATATTAGCATACAAAATTTAAACTATTCCAGAAACAATGATATTGTTCAAAATATGTATGGCAAAAATTTAATAATGAAAAAATTAATTTACAGTAATTTCTTTATAGCATACTGAGAATAATATACAAAAACTGCAATAAAATTAAAATCTGACAAAAATGAAGAAATCAAATGATTTTCTACTTGAATAAATCCACAATTTCAGAAAGCTATAATAATGAACACATCAGAATAAATTACTAAAATTTTCATAATATTTCTTACCTTGGGACATGTTTGTTCCGTTTGTTGAATAAGTATCAAAGCAGAAGAAATCAAAGCACCTTGCCTTACATAATTTACAGGATCATTTGTCATTGGTTCTAGTAATGAAATAGCTTCCTGGAAACGACATAAAAAACTAATGATGTACTAACTTTATTGACAGCATATTTCATAATAGTTAAAAACTTTTTTGAATATTTACATATTAATGAGGATTAGATCCTCTAAGAAACTGTAACTTAATAAATGTGTTCAATATTTTACTTTATTATTCAAATATCCATTTCTAATGGATCAAAACTGATCAATAAATCAGTTTCCAAATGAACTGAAAATAGAATTAATCATTTGGAAGAAAAATAATTAAAATTCAAATATACACTATCACTTATATTATGCTGCTTATATAGAAAACAAAGACAATTTTTCAACAGTTTCCAAATTTTATTTTACAAAAGTTTTCTTATATTTTAAAACAATAAACTTATGAAAATATAGTATAACTATTTTAAAATTAAATTAATTCTTAAAGGAATGGTATCACGTAGTATATATCAGAGTACAGACACACATAAAATTAATGTTTCAAGTTTCAGAATTAATTTTTAATTAGAAAAGAAAATAAACATGAAAAAAATTATTTAAATATTTTTACAACATGCAACTATTTTTTTAAAATGAAAACTATTTTATGATTATTTAAAGATACATAAGCAATAATTAAAATAAAATTCTTTAGTTTGGATTTGAATGGAATTTTGTAAACAACAAAGGTCAATTCTACAGAAAAGAAAAGATTTTACAGTAACAAAATAAATACAAATATTTATTTAAAATGTTATTCTCAGCAAATTTTAGACATTTAAAAACAAAATAAGCATATATTTGAAAAGTAAGTTTGTCTAAAGATTAAATACTGCATTTCTTAATGAAGCAGATATTTACCTTATTACCAGTTCCTGCACAAGAGATTCCAAGAGCTAATGCTGCTCCATATCGTACATGAGGATTATAACTTTCTGATAGAAGAGAAACTACACTTGGGCATTGTTCTGGTGTTCTAAAAAGAGAGAAAAAAATTTTTTAAACTTTTGAAAAGCAAACACATTTTTAGAAACAATAAATCTAGCAAATCCATATATCCACAAATAGAAAAACGTGAAAAAAAAAAGTTTTTATTGATGCCCCACAAAAGAGACTTAAATGATTTAAAGCTTCTAGTTTCAGTACAAAAAAACTTTGAAGTACATTGAAATGTCTAAAATTTTCATTAAAGTTTTAATCAATTAAATAATATTTGTGCATTGTCCTTTTAAACAATGGTTCATGAAACTCTAAATTCATAACAATTATTTTAACCCTATTTTAAATTTCAAAAAATTATAATTTTAATCATGCCAATTTCCTTTCCAAGCAAATTTTTTCTGGGTATTAATATCTTTACTTATTAATTTTAATTTTCAGCAGCATACTTTATTACAGCAAATTCATATAGTTTTTACTACTTCTGAACTAAAAAGTTGCAAAATTCAATGGTTAATATATCATGTATATTATTCATTACAACAATACTAAGTTTTATTCATCCCACTCTATGTTTAATACAATATATAAAAATTAAAAATCATGTTAATTTAATTAATAAAAATTAAAATTCATGTTAAATTAAAAATTAATCCCTATTTTTGGATAATTCAGCAATCAATTATCTTTTGATAATATCAATTTTGGGAATATTTTAGAGGGTTCTTTTTAAAGTGTTTATTTATTATTATTAAATTTGGTCCAATATAAATACTTACTTTTCCTTTCATATTAAAATGCTTTATTAGTTTAGTTTAGTTTTTTTATTAACGTCCAGTTTAAAGCAACACGAGGGCTATTTTGGGACGGTCCTCGTAATTTTGAACCACGGTCAGATGACGAGGAAGACACCTGAACTGGCACCCCCCTCTCCACACCACGCCACACCAGCGGGAGGACATTTGGCCTGACAGATTTAACGTGCAACAGACCTCATCACACGACGGTTCTTCAGTGGAAAAATGCTTTATTAGACTATAGACTTAGAAAAGGCCAATTCATTTTCTCGATGTGCAGTGAATTCGATTTTTCAAGCAATTTTTAAATAAATTGCTTTTTATTTTTATTAAATAAAGGAGAAATTTTAATAAACATATATTATTCAATAAATTTTATCTTTAATACTCCCAAAGTTGATTCGGTTTTTAATAACAGACACAAAAAAATTTCTTTCCTCTGGATGTAATAAAATTATACAAAAATATAAACATAACTCTATAAATATAAACGATAAAAAAATCTATTAACTTACCTAAATAAAATAAATCCTAGTGCTTCAACAGCAGCTCGTCTAACATCGTCATTTACGTCACTAACCTATCAATCATTTTCAAAAAATTAATAATGTCAGAGTTAATACATAAATAATAATAAAAACATACAATAAAAAATATTGTAAAATTAAACATATTAAAGGATTCTTTTAACCTAACAGAAAAATAATTTCCACACACATTAAAAATGTCATGCTATTATTTTTTTTACTGCAGTCAAATAAAACTGCATATTTGATGATTCAATACAATTAAAGATGTAATGAATCTACATTATAAGGTAGTGGGAGTTTTCAAAAATTATTCTTTGAGACATAATTATACAATAATTATATAACATTTTAAATCCAATTTAAGGAAACCAATACAACCTCTCTGTCATATTAACAAACTAACTTAATTCTTAGAAATAAACATTAATTCTGCTTCCAAATAAAATTAGACTTTTAAACATTAAAAAGTTTATTATTAAATAGTATAAACTTACAGCAACATGCAGAAGTTTTCGAATGGCTTTATTGTTCCCAGTTCCACAATATGCCATTGCTACTGTATGCATTCCAGATCTTCTTAATAAAGGATCCTTATCTCGACATAGGCTTTCTATCAATGTGTCTGCTTCTTCCAGTCGACCATACATAGTTAAAGATATACCTAGAGCTAAGCCTCGGAGAATTTTTTCATGTTGAGTTTCTTGAGCATACTGAAAAATATATAGATATATATATATAAATATCTTGAATTTTTTTCCTTTGAAAAAAAAAATACATACTATGATTAAAAATTTAATCTTTAAAAAAAATATTGGAAAATTTCCAACCTGTTTTGGAATATTATAAATTAAAAAATATTCCATTTAAAAAAAATCAAATATTTACTTGTTTTCAGTGCTAATATCATAATATATTATCTTCTTAGGTGATAGATGAATTGGTGTGTAGTAAAAAAAAAAAAAAAAAAGAAAATACAGAAAAAGTAAAGTAAAAAATATATAAATAATAAAGGATGGTATACAACTAATACCTATAAAAAGTTATGTTAAATGCTTCAAATGTAAAAGGAAAATAAAATTAAAAAGAAAAGCAATCTTTTAACTTACTGCAACCATATCTTCAATAGCAGTTGCAGATTTAGAGCCCAACATTACAAGACCCATAGCAACACCAGCTGCTTCCCCAGTGACAGCATCGTCTTGATACAAATTAAACTTTAACTGTTCATAAACGTCTGCAATGGGTAAAAAAAAATTAAAAAAAATATTAACATTTTACATAGTGTTTAGAATATTGCACTGCCTTTTTTACTAAATATATATGACTGACTATTCTTTCATATAAAATCGATTCTATGAATCAAAAGCAGCTTCTTCTTAAATGACAAAGCAAAAATTTTTAAGGTTTATAATAGAATTAAAATTAATAAGTTTTTTAAACACTTAATTATACACTGAAAATTCTAAACAAAATTAAAAGGGGAAAAAAATATATATTTCTCAAGTTTAAAAATATACTGAATATTTTATAGCTATTATGTTAAAAAAATTATTAAATTAAAATGGCTGACTAATTTTCTATTTATTGCAATTATAATTCATTGAAAATATTATCACTGAATTTTTATTTCAAGTTTTACATCAAAACTACACAACTGAAAAAAACATATTCAAAAATAAGACTGTAATATTCTTTAATTTACCCAATTGTACCACCTTAAGTTAAAATAATATTATAATAATAAAAATAACAAAATTTCTGATTTAGAAGCTATGAATAAATAAAAGGTAAAAGAATTTAAAATTAGGATTTGTTACACCTTTTATGTTTAAAAAATAGATGAACCATAAATGAAAAGATATAATGAAAACATGTTTCTTTACTTTTTAAACCAACTTCATACCTTTTTCATAGAATAGAAAAAAATATATTAATTTGTCTTTTCCATATTTAAGATTTAATTAAGCTTACTAACTTTCAAAAATAAAGTGTTATTTATTGTTGCATAAAAGTATTTAAATTTATTTATATTAAAAAATACTTTATTATTTTTTCTAATATCAAAACTTTTAACAAGATGAAATAGGATGTAAGACAAAATTATATGGATATTTTCCAAGCAGACATTTAATGTTAGTATTAAAAAAGAAAACATTAAGAAATGTTAGTATTTAAAAAAATAAAATAAAAGTATCAGTATTAATCCAATACTCACCTTGCCTATGAGTACCCATTGCTGCAAGTCCCAAGCCGAGACACCCACCATGCCTCACAACTTCATTTGTCGCTTCTTTCAACTGATTCAACAAATAATCAATAATGGCTGCACCATGGTTAGCATGAATAAGTCCTAAAGCATATAATCCACCTCCTTCAGTGTATCCAGCAGATGACCCTGAATCTTTAGGGAGGTATGAGGACATTAAATGCAATGCTTCATTTTCGTGGCCCTTGTGAATCACACCTAAACTAGCAGTGGCACTGAATTTTGCCCAATTGGTTGCTCTAGCCAACCATTCTAAATTGTCCCTGAGAAACTGATCACTAGTTGTACCACAATGCATAAATGAATTTGCAATCACAGTAGCTGTGTGGCAAACAGAGTTCCTTACAGCTTCTTTGGTTTGTTTCAAAACAAGCATGTCAGTATGGTTGTTCCTGATAAGGAACTGTAGATTTAAGGCAATAGACACTTCCCCACCAAGAATGGTAGCAAGCTTTTCTATTCTTTCTTGATGTTTCTTTTGATCTTCAGTCTAAATTTTTAAAAAGATTAATTCATTAATTTTTTTTAAATGATTACGACAATATTTTATAGTATAGATAAGGCATATGCAGCTAAATCTTGATTATATCCAAAGAGTTATACGAGAAGTTGTTACAATTTTGTCATAAAATTTCAAAGATGAAGAAAATGAGCAAACATCCTCCCCTTTTGTTTGTAAAAAAAAAAAAAATAATAAACCAGGCAATGAATTTACCACCTATTAAATCAAAATTCTATGTTAAAATGCTTAATGTAATTAAATTATGGACAAATATGAATGTTTTATATAAATTTTAGTACTGATCTGTAAAGATTCTGATATTTTATAGTAAAATGTATCTGATATTTACCTGTAAGCATCTGAACTGTTGATTTTACATAAAATCAATTTACCTGTGATTGCTATAATATTCAATTTTACAGATACTCAGAAATTCACAATACTTAAATTTGAAAATCATATGGTATGTTAAGGTATTAACGCAAAAGTTAACGTAATTGGAGTAAATTACTGCAAAAAAGGACAAGCATAACATATTTTTAATTAATGGTTCTTTACAAATAAAATACTTACTAAGGCAGCAAATGTTATTATAAAGAAAAATATAGATTCAAAATTAGATAGAAATTTTGGAAGAAAATATGTTAAGTTACATAAGTTATGTCATATTTTAAAGTGGCAGAATCAATGCTAATATATCTATCTGCTAGGTTAAAATTTTTGTATTAACATTCTGTTTTATATACTTTATAATCAGTAGATAGGGAATAACCCAATTCATAACCTTTGAGGTTTATTTTGTCAGCAATTTTTGAAATATTTAATGAAAATTACTGTCATAACAGTATTTATGTTGCATTTGAAGGTGAAATAACAATAAACAAAAGTAAAGCTTTAATCAACACTAATTTTTTTTTAAACAATATTATTTTATAATTCTACTTTTTGACATACAATATGTGACACAATATGAATAGCCATCTGGTTTGATAATCTTTTTTGAGTAATGGGAATTTTCCATCTCTCAACTAGTAACCTGTCTGAATATCTAGATTATGGATCAGAGTGTAAATGTATGTTGTTATCAAGGAAAAATTAAGCTTTTAACGATGAAAGAATGGATGGTCAAGTTTAAAAACTTGCTAACAGGAATTAACAAACATTGCATACAGTATCCAATAACATTGGGGTTGGAGAGTGAAAGCAAATATTATATATATATAGAAAGAGAGCTTACTAAATCTTCAAGTTTTGGAGCTGGTGCAGGTGGTGGAGTTTCCTTTGCCTCTTCTCCATCTGTCTCCATGGTTTCACTATAACATTTAAAAAGTAAAATTAATTACTTAAAAATATGCATGTTGACTTCAAAAAATATACAGATTCAAATATTTGTATAAAAAACTATTATTATAGAAACTTGGCTTATCTTATTAATCAGAATTCTAAAAAGAATATTTCAGATTAATTGAATCTGATTGCTCAAATGTAATCATACATTCAAATGCTTAGCATACACTCTTTCATATTAGCTCAGTAAAATTTATGAATGCAAATAAAATAGCAGTTATTATAAAACATAGGTTATGAAGAATTTTAATACTATAATATTTTTAAAATCATGTCAATGTAATGTCAAAAGAAAACCAATTTTAGAATATAATTGGAAATTCAGTTCAGAATATTATTTTCTCTTAAAACTAAAATTTTAAACTGTTACAATTCTTAAATACATCAAACTCGATCTCATCTATGGAAATGGGTGGTTTGGCAACCATAGATGAAAAAGTTCTCCATATAATCCCCAAAATGAATAGGAATGAACACAAATCAAAAGTTGAATATTTCTGAACAATTCTTATTTACAGTAAGGACCAGTTTATACATTCAATTTTTACTTAATAAACTACAGATTCTTGTTACAATGCAAGTTTACTTAAAAAAAAACATCTTTTTCTTTTTTATGATAAAATACCTATCATGTTTTTATATTTCATTGAAATTTTTAAGTAATATTAAGAAATTATTGATTAATATTAGATTTTTTTCTAATATTTTGTGATTAGCAATCATGGATTAAATATTTATTGTAACTTATTTTAGTTAAGTCCTTTGATATAAGAAATCAATAGGAAATTAATTAAGGTTTCAAAATGAAAAAAAAAAAAAATGCTTAAAATCTTGTGTATTTTAACTGTAATTGAAAGTACTCACCCTTCTGGCTTTTCTTCAGGCTTGCTTAAGATAGAAATTAAATTAGCTGGAATGGGTGCTGTTGCTTTCAGGGCTTGTAAAACTCTTGAAAGAAATTGCTGAGTAGCACTTTCATACAAATCAAAAGCTATTTGAAAAGCCATCAATGACTGTTCCTATAATCAGAAATTTAATTCCTAAATAAACTCTGAAGCACGCATGCACACAAAAACAATATTTTTTAACAATATTTTAAGCAATATTACGCACCCACATGCTTTCATGCATGCACATTACAATGTAACAGTAATAATTTAGATGCAAATTTGAATAACAATGCAACATGGGAGCATTTACACAAAGAGGAAATATATTTCTTTCATAATTAACACAAAGCCTATTGAAACTTTACATTTACCTATTTCTGGTATACATAATTTTACAAATAAATATATTCTTTTTTTAATTCATTATAAATAATACAGAGTTTAACAAGAACAATAAAACAATTGTCATAAATAAATAGAAAGTATTTTTCTAGTATTGGCTTATAACATTTAGGGGGAGAGGAATCAGAAATTGAATTATATCTTATATTTTACTAATTTTTTTAATATTAAAACAAATAGCTATGATTTTATTTATTTATTTTCTTTAATATCTAATCTTTTACTTTTCAGAAATTGTTGTGGAGCCAGAAGTTCTCTCCATATTTTTTGTTCCTATAATATTTCAATATTATGAATGTTTTCAACATATTCGTTTTCAGAATTAGAGAACAATCAAATTCCTTCCCCCCCCCACCAATGCATAATTACAATATTCTCCTCCTCATTATCTGTGTCAAATAGCTTAGATTCAAAGGCTAATAGATCACATATACCATCTTCACCTTCAGAATTTTCTTCTGTTTTAGAGCAAACCTTGCTTATATTATGTATTCCTTAAAACGATTTCCTACCCAATGGCATTTTAGAGATACATTTTTGAATTTGTTTGAATAACCCAATCAATAATAATAATTTTAAAAAATTACAACTGGTTATTTTTATTTACTATCTAAAGTTTGTAGCCTATTATTGTTACAAAACGTACTAATCATTTTGAACTTATTTGTAACACCATGAACAGAGTCAGTGATTAAATTTTGATTATCCTTATTTTATCTCACAGGGTAGTACCAATTGGCACTCTGTACTGGGCATAAAACAAACTCTACGTAAGTGCAAGACACATTCCAAAACACAATTGGATAATATTTTTATAGAAAATTTAAAAGTATTATTAAGCATGAGATTTCAATGCAGATAGCATTTATTCCTCACAACGGTCCAGAGATCACAACACTAATCATGGAAGACAATGGTATAGTACAAATGATTTTGACACACAAATAAGAGAGAGATATTGAAAAATTAAGTAGCCTTATATTATAGCAAAATGTTCTAGAAAAAAAAATTGATAAAAGTCTCAAAAGTGGTCATTTTATGGCTCTGGTTAGTTTAGTGTAAAGTTAAAGAATATTCTGCACTCACATGAAAAATAAATGATAAGAAATGAATTATAAATTTACAGAAAACAAGCCACCTTTGCAACCAACTTGTTCTCCAGGATAAATTTACAATTAAAAACTTTATGTAATTCATATTACAATGTTTATAGTTATTACATGAAAAATTAAAACAACGAATTACAAAGCATCTGAGACCAAAGAAATTTTCAGACTGCCTTCCTTAAAATTGTAAATATCTTGAGCATTATTAGCTCTTAGAAACTCTGCCTCTCTTCAGGTCAATTACATGTTGTCAAATTCTAGAGTGGAACCCCAAACATCTTATAAATATTTGTATCAAAAATTAACAATCATAAGTGATATTTATCTGAAATAAACAAGTGAACTCACAGATATAGTGTTTAGTATTTGAATAAAACTTATTTTTAAATACTGTATGAACTCTTTTAAAGGGCATTGTTTAATATGCCCAGAAATATTTCGTAAAATAAGAAATTATGGTAAAACTCAAACATCACATAAAAATTAACAAAAATGTATTAAAACAGAGAAGAGGTAATTTTATTGAGGCATCTTCCTTTAACCAAAGAAAATTAATTTAAAAGGATATAACTATACATAATTTCAATATGAAGTTTATTAGGAAAGCATAGAATTAAAAATAATTAAAGTGAAAAATTTACTATATTAACTTGCTTTTTATGCATAAATAATTACCTCAGTTCCTGTACATAGCTTGTCTAATACATCTGCAACAGCTTGTGCATCATCAACAAATATTAAGCACTACAAAACAAAAATTAATGTGAGCAGAAGGAAATTTTATTAAATTTTGATCATTTAAAAAGATTTAAATCATAAAATGAAATTTACCTGACACATATTAACATAATCTGGGGTTTCAAGATTTTTATAAAGATTTACTAAAGTTTGTAAAACTTGGTTTCTGTACATTCTATTTTGTATGAGAGACATGGTAACCTTGAAACTGTAGGACAACATTTCAACAACATCATCCTGAAAAACAAAGTAAAAAATTTAAAAATTAACAAATCATAAATCTTTTTTTTTAAAATGTAAATTTACATTTCTACAGAATCAAAAAGTAATAATTTTATTCTGTAATGATAATTTTTGAATGTGCTAACAGGAAACCACTGATCAATTTTACTACATCAGATTTTTTAAGGTAAAGTATTATTTTAATAGAAGAGCATTAATTAATACAGATAGTATAAATTTATAAAACATACTATTTTTGTTTCAATTTTACATAAGTTCATCAGCATTCAGCTAAGCCTACTCTTTTAGAGCACTAAATTTTAGATTTCAAGCAAATATAAAAAGGAATCTGATGTAATATATTTTATTTAATAATTAACCTATATATACATAGAATACAAATATTGTCTGATATTTTTAAAACAACAAAATAAAATCAGTTAGTATTTAGTAAACTAGCACTTTTGAAATGAAAATGCATTTTCTATTAAAAAATGAAATATCCTATTACTTAACAAAATTTTAAAACATTAATTATTGTTTAGTCATGCAAAAGTAACTTTTTTTTCATTTAATGGATAATTTTCTCAGTCTATAAAGTATTCAATACATATTAGTTTGAATATATACAATTTATTTTAATTATGAGCTTTCTACAATCAATTAATCATGGTAAGTAACAAAAATTTACATGAAATTCAAAATACTGTTTTTAAAAAATACATGCTATTTCAAAAAAGATTTTTTAAAAACTGTCTTTATTAAATAAATTACAATGTTTTTTTGAAATGTGAAAACAACTGCTTGGATTCAAGAGAAAATCCAAAAGCTTGGATTCTCTTATTTTATTTAAATCATATAAAATAAAAATGGCAATTATGTTTACAAGAAAAGATTTTCACTAGAGACATTTTCTTTTGTTACTACTGAAAATACTAAAATATAATGAACAGAAAATTTTAAGTGAATATTCACAGGCATTCAACTAGCCCATATTAAGATTTTGAAAAGAGAAAAACTAAAACAAAAAACTTACTACAATGAAAAAGTACGCAAATACTCACCGACTGCATAATAGCAGATTCGAAAATATCCAGTCTGCGAGTTTCAAGAGCAATACCAACTGCTTGATTGTATTGTCCATGTTGAAAGCACCTTTGAAACATACGATTCACTATGGCTTCCAGACGAGGATCAATAGTTTTTTGTTCTGCACTTTCAGCATTGTGGATTCTTAGTTTTGTATAAAGATCAATGCACTTAGCTGAAATTATTTATAAAAAATGATATAAATATTCTTTGTTTATCATTCCTCTAAGCATGTGATATCTGTAAAGATATTTGATTTATAAACCTAATTTTTATTGAATAAATTCAATTTAGTAATCATAGTATATTAATATTTTTACTATTACACTTTATCTAAATGTAATATAGCAATACATTTTAAATATAATGGAAAAAGTGGTGTATTTAATGTAATAAAAAGACACAAATATATAAATATTACAAAAAAAAATTTAATTGCAAAATTATTTACTAACCAATTATAGTTTCAACATATTCAGAAGATTGGTTCACATCAAAGAGATCTCCAGCTCCTAACGCATAGGTAACAGAGTCTTCAAAAGAACCCAGATGATAATAAACCTGAGATATTGAGAAGAAAACATTTGCAGGTTTATTTTGAAGAATTTTGAATGCAAAAGCTTTGAAAAAAAAGTAGAATAATTACACATAACATTATTTACCAAATGAAAAAAAAAAAATCAATTACCTTAGATGCAACCAAAGCTGCAAGCTTTCGACTAATGAAAACTTCATTCTCGTACAGAACTTCACTTTAAAAATAAACAAATCATATTAACATAAAAATGTTACACTTGTTTAAAAAAATACAATTCTGAATTACTTATTGATAAATGTTAAAAGTCAAACTAAAAAACAAGAATTTTAAAACTTTGCAAAGTTTTTATTTTATTTATTTATTTTTGTAAATGGATACACTAAAGAAGTTGCCATAAAAAGGCATTTCAATTTTCTATAGTTAAGCAAACATTTTACAGCAAAATTACATTGCAATAATTTTTTTTTTCCAATTAAACACTTGAAATTGAAAAAATCGTGAATGAAAAAAAATTAGCAAATTATGATAAATCTTTTAATCTGAAATGAATCTTAAATTATAAAAACTTTACAATATGAAACTACAACAAGAATAAAAAAAACTATATACCAAAATTATTATCTAAATGGGAGAACCAGTCTTCTTACCTCTTACAATTAATCTAATTGTTTAGCAACTTAAAAACATGATTACAAAAAGTAATGATAAATTCTCCTATTTCTAACTATTAAGGGATTCCCATCTATTGGCTTTATTTTATATTGATTTCATTAATTTTTTTTAATGTTATGATAAATTACGACCCTTAAATATATAGGAAATGTTTGTCAGACCCCTCAACTCCAAATAAATAAATCATCTCAAAAACATTTTATTATACTTTTCTTTGGGAGGCGTGTAACATTTTGTCTCTTTAATCAGTGTTTAAATTTTGCAAATTTTTATTTCATATGAAAATTCATGATGCCTAGATATAATCCAATGATGTTCTGCATCTCTCTAGCTTAATATTTAAGTTCATAAAGTGATATATCTTTTAGCCTCAACCACTGGACTAATTTTGACAGATTTAAGTGCCTCTTTGTATGCACAAACCACCAATCAAAATTTTTTACATTTATATGGAAATATAATTTAAGATAATAGTTTCATTTGTACAATTAATCAGCAATGGCAATACTAAATTAACATGATTATATGGGGGTTAAAAATGGTTACCAAAGGAGGCTGGTGAAAATATTATTTCTCTTTATCTTGTTACTTCCATTCTTATTTATTTGTTATAACTAAAAAAAAGAAGAAAAAAAAAAGGGGGGGGGGAGAGCAAATAATCTTTATAAAAGAAACTAAATGAAACTTTCTTTTGAGCTACTTACATTTTTTGAATTGCCTCAGAAATTTCTGGCCAAAATACATCAACTATACTATCTAGTTTCTTTAATGCAAATTCATGCACAGCTTCTTGATTTTCATCCAGTAGGGCAAGAATCCCACCTAAACACATATAAATATTTTTAATCAATTTACTATGGAAAAGAAATCATAGTGCAATTATTCTTTTTTCAATATGACAAAGAAAGAAATAAGATTTTAAGAGCAAAAAAAAAAAAAAAATCAAAAATTAGAAATAGGATTCTTTATTTAACTTCCGAAATGAAACAAAACCATAAACAAAAATTTCCAGAAAATATTCATGTTTCATAACTACCGTTTAATATTGTATATATTTCCAATAAAAGATTCAAATAACACAGAAGAGATGAAAAAGCTCAACAGTAAATTTATATTCATTACATCAACAATTTTTAAATATTTTTTTATCTTCTAATTTTTTAAAATTAGAAACCACTATATTTACTATCATTTTTCACATACTGAACCTCTAAAGATAACAATATTATCAATACACATTTTAACTACATTAATCAATCAAATCTTCCCAATTTAAATTTTAGCAAAATAAAAATGTAATGAAAGATTCTTAAAAAATCACTTTTTTTAGGGTTTATTTTTATATTTAAATTTACAAAACACAAAATTTAACTCTGACACTGCTTTTTAACTTATGATGTGTTTAGTAGACAATGTATTTATGTAGGATGATTTTATGAGCCCCTAGCAATTAACAAAGAAAGTAAAAACTCAAATATATGAAATATTAGACCTATTTTTTAGAAAGCATTACAATTGATTGGATTTTTATCAAACGGCAATTTTTAATTTAAAAAAATTATATTCATAATTTCACAACTATGCTTTAAATTAAGCAACAATAGAAGTTATCATGACTTATTTAGTTAGGACGATAATGCTTAGTTATGTTGTAAGTACATACAATACAATTTAAAATAGAATAATTTGTATTATATAACAAAATAATTTATGATTGTCTAAACTAAAATACAGATACACAATATCACACAAATATATTCTTTGTTATTTTAATATGTATAACATTTTTCCTTATTTTGATTGACACATATGTAAACGCACTTTCAAATTTTAGTGAAAATTACGTGATGTAATCCGATAATCCCTACAGTGTTTAAATGGATAAACATTATGAAGTGTCATGCTTTCTTCATGACAGCAAGTACTATCACAGATATTCATGAATTTACATCTTACAATGCAATGATTTACACGTTGCTCGTAAATCTAAATCAAGAAAAATTAAACAGATCAAATATAATAAAAAGTTTAAAAAAATATATACCAGCTGAAGTTATATTCATCCTGAATGTTTCCTTAAGTACAATAATAATTTTATAATTCCAAGTACAGACACAAATACAGATTCAGTTGACTTGCGATTTTGGATAACAACCGCTATTGCCAACGTACAGTAATTCTAATATAACACTGACTCATGAATTTTCTTTATGAAGAGCCGATTTCAAGTTTTTTTGCTCTTTGTTGGATATAAAATTATGTAATTTAAATATTTAATCACAAAATTCAAATTTTTATTTCAAAATAAAATAATCTCGATTTTTATATCTCAATAATTGATAACATCACCAGTCTTCACAGCATGGTGGCTAATAAACTGTTTTTTTAATCTTCTGAAAGCCAGGAGTATCCCTCATTATTCTACATCTATATCAATGGTATTATTAATGAAAAAGATTGCTACTGTAACGAATTACTGTTCCGTAAGCACTATTTAAAAAGTTGCAAATGAA
Organism: Argiope trifasciata; assembly: GCA_026543055.1. NCBI lineage: Eukaryota > Metazoa > Arthropoda > Arachnida > Araneae > Araneidae > Argiope > Argiope trifasciata. The sequence continues at coordinate 754,528 of JAPMOQ010044256.1, forward strand.
ATAATGAATGTGACTGACTTATATAATTCAGTCATCACTATGAACTTTGGAGACATTTTCAATCATAAATCTCAGGTATTCAATGGATAAAACATTCCGAATAGATTTCTTCTGTTTGATTAATCTTTAGATTTGAAATCTATGACTTAATTAGGAAGGAAACTATACTTTCAATAAAGAATCCTAGTTCATTTATTTTCGAAGAATTATGGATTCTGGAAAAGGAAACGAACAGTTATTCTCATTTTCCTTTTGGCATTACAGAATCGCTATGCCCACTTGAAGATGCATATCTCAATAACTGATGTTATTCAATGAAAAGTGTTGGAAATTATGAAATCCATAGAAATTGAGAAGCACCTACAATCTGATTTCTTGCTTTAAAAAACTTCTTTGGCGAATTATGGGGAAGTCGTCATTGAATTAAGCAAAATTCAGCAAATTATACATTGTAAAGCAGTAGCCAATTCCAGATCGTTTACGTAGTTATCAGACGATTGAGCTGTTGATACCAGCTATGCTTCTATGTGAAAATATAGATATCTTAGGGCCGGTTTATCTCTATCAAATAGCCCTAGTTAACAGATGACAATGTAACCAACAACTGAGATATGCTATTCACCAGGTATTCAAAAACAATTATATAAGTTAATTAAAGCACAGTTTATTCAAAATCGGAAAACAATATAGTGTTACTTCAATGAGACTTCTTCCTTTCCAGAAATGAAAAAAAAAAAAAAAAAAAATCAAATATGGCAAATCGCAAATTATATCCAGCAATCATTAAGTCGGTGCTTTAATGATCCCAGAAAAAAAAAAAAAGAACATTAGAGATGTGTGTGCCAAAACACATCTCCAAAAGAATTGTTCTGCCTTTCAAAATAATTTCTTCTTCGAACTGTCCGTTTCAAGAGAGCTCATAGAAGAATGTCAGACAAAATACCATCAAATCTAAAACAATCCTGCTTTTGTTTCATGTATAAAAGAAATGACAACGAAAATAGAAGGATAGTAAAAAAATTTCTTGCGTATTCCCAGACTTATCCATGTATGTTTAGAGTACTGAAGAAAATAAAAAATAATAGTAATAATAATATTTGTAACATTGTGTTTGATAATTTGTGAGATAACAAGGTCATGAGATGTGATGTGATAGTTTTGATTAATTGTATCTTTATAAATCAAATAATACTAGGTTTATAGTGTCATATTAGAGCAAAACTTGGTTACTAGTAAAATATAATGATAATTTACAGAGTGTTTTCAACTGATTAATATAACCGAGTCAATTCTGAAGATATTTTAATTTATATAAATTCATAAATGTTTTTTTGGAAAAAAGAAAAAGCATGATTTATTCTAATCTCATTAATTTACATTATAAAAGCATTGCTTTTAGCATATCACCCAACACAGGCGAATCAAAAGCTCATCTATAAATTTGTCGCTCCTAAAGAAACATTTCAATTTTCCGAAAATTTCTTTTTGAAAATGAGTTTCTGTTATTCATAGGATATGTAAAATTTACATCCTTGATGATTTCTTCGGTCAGCTTAGCTTGATCAAAACGGAATAAATATCCAAGTTAGAAGGAAAAAGACAATCAATTTAATCGCCTTCAAAAATACTCACAAACAAAATCAAAACAGAATAAAAATATTAATAATAAAGTATAAAAAATTAAAAGTCTAAAAAAAACAGATAAAAAGTAGACAAACACTGCAATTTGTTTTTACTCTGAGAGAATTTCAATTACAAAAACGCATGACTTCATTTTGTTACAGAAATAATTTTAAAGCTGCTTTAATTTAGATACACAGTTACGTTCAACTCACCTCCACCAGTATATTTTCAAATAAATAAATTCTGCGAGGGAAAAAAATGAAACTCTTCATGCAGGATGAAACACTATAAAAACAATCCGTATAATTTGAAGCACCTATTTTTCTTCTTTTAGGCTTCAAAATAATAAAAATATTAAATTCTTAAACGGTAATATTTGAAATCTTTTATAGCATCCTTCATAATTTTCATTTTAATATTAATCAGTCTTGAGCTATTTTTCTCAAAAGATTTGATATTTTGAAATCAAAAGCAGAAGTTCAAAACATCTAAGCATGTAACTTCAAACGACTAAAGCTAAAATAAACAATATAAAGTAATATCTATTAAAAGCTAATATTAGTTTCCAAATAAAAAATGTATCAAAATGCTTGAAAACAATCCTTTATTGGAATCTCTAAGATTAAAAAATAAAGTAGACATTAAAGAAGCATTTTATGGGGGAGATTTAGACCCCAATTTAAATCCTGACAAATTCTATGATTTTCTAAAGTGTAAATTAAGTTTAGATGTAAATATAGAAGAAGCACACAGATTATTCTACCAAATTGATGTATACAATAAAGGATTTATTAAATATCGTAAGTTAGCGGAATACCTAGAACATTACGAAGAGCGCCGTTCATCAAAAGGTAGAATTTTTTGTCATAATGCATATTTTTTTAACATTCTTTATATCAGGATTTTTTTCCCATAAAAATGAAGGAATCGTATAAGATTAAAAGATTATATGGTAAAATCCTATTTTAGCCCACCTCTGGCGACTTTTTCAAAATCTTGCCAAATCGAAAGTATTTGATTAGTGGGTGGGTATTAAGACTTCGCAGCGATCGGATGTACAAAATAAGCGCTCCGTAGGGTTGCCGCATTTCTCTTCAGATGTTGTAAGGGTTGCCTTTTTAGAATCGTTATCGCTGATTATTGGGCGGAATTTTGAGAAAGTCGTCAAAGGTGGGCTAAAATAAGATTGACCCTATTATATGTATATATTTTACTGAATGACTTCTTTTAAATTTTTATTTTTACATAAAATTGTAAGTATTTTGCCTAAAATTGTAAGTATTTTAACATAGCATGTTGAAAATAATTGTTTGCAATTTTCTACAGGCCAATCCTTTGGACAACACATCTATTAAAATTTACTCGTAGTTTCTTCTTGGGTAGTTCGGTTTATTAAGGAAGGGGTTTTCAAAATTTTAATTAGATTTTTACTTGAAAAGTACTCAAAATAGCAGTATATTTCCGCTAAATTGCTTTATAATTTGGAACAAGCATCATTTTGGTATCCTTTAAATTTTTAAAAAGTTTTTGTAATATCAGTTTTCTTTTCGTAACATTTTTTTTTTCCCAATTTTAGATTAAATAAAAATACTTCTCAAAGTATTTTTATGTGCTTAAATATTTTTCAACATAGAATTTTTGCATGTTTTTCTTTAGAACTTATACGTTGAAATAAATATTTTTACAGCAGAGCTTTTTTACTGTTTAAATAACTTAACCTAACCATAATATTAAGTGCATGTTTTGTATGCGCCTTGTCGCTGCTGTATAATTAAGAGTATAGTATATAGATAGGCGATTTGGAAGAACGCAGGAAAATGAATGCCTTTGTGCAGAAATGCGTACTGTTTACCACTATTTAATGGAATGTATGGAGATGTCAGATTTAAGGAAAGACCTGAAGATTGTCAATAACGATTTAAGTGCAGTACTGATGGTAACAAGTCATCTCAAAACCCTGACGGATAGGATGTCACAGTTTCATCCTAATTGTTTGAGAGGGTGCAGGTGGAGAGAAAGACAGCTATTTACTACCCCGAAAGGAATGTTAGTTTGACTGTTCGATGAATGTAAGGTTGGACAATACTTATTCAGCAGTCGACCACAACAAATCCTGTCGATACTGCTGCTTTCAGTGGTTACGAGGTGGTCGACTGTATACAAGAAGTATATAGATTGGCGAATATACAGACTAGAAGTTCGAATCTTTCTTATATATCTTTAGCAACTTAGCTAGCTTTATTTTATAAATATACAATACTTTCCTTTTTTGAAACGTTTCTTTGTTTTGATATAAATAAGAATTTATAAAGTATTTATAAATATTATGCAATTTTTGTATTTAATTAAAACATTTATGAACGATTGAATCGTCGCTTGAATGTGTGAAAATGCGATACACTGATGCGCACTGCTTACGGCCACTAGAGTAAAAAGATAACAATTAAATGGAAAACAAAATGTTTATACAAAATTCATTCTCAAACTAGCTGAATTACATGATTATTTATGGTGCTTATGAAAATGCAATAAATAACCAGCAATTCAACTACCCACGTAGCACAGTCTGTTTCACTATATTGTACAATATTAAATAATGTTAAACAATAATCCACAATATTAAACAATATTGCGAATATTGATCAATGTCATATAGTAATTGTGTGCTACTAGGGTACTAGTCCGTTAGATGACGGACAACAATGGTTTTTGTAATCTGCCCAAAAGCTCCGTTTCCGGCATGTGGGTAGATTTTCTTGTACAATAGATTACATGTTTGAAATGAAATAGAGGGAATTTCTTGTTCAACAGATAACAAGTTTGATATGAAAAAGGTGGGATCGTGGGAGCTAAGTAGTCAGATTCTTCGAACTTCACTCTGAAATGCTATAGAGCCCAAGCCCCCAAGCGTACTATCCAGACAGCACAGTCTGTTGCACTATATTGCACAATATTGCGCGATATTATATAATATTAAACAATATTGCGAATATTGATTAGTGTCATACAATTATTGTACAATATTTGTGTGCTACAAGGGTAAAAGATAATTAAACGAATTCTATTTTAATTACTTAACAATTGTTAACAAAGGAGCTGATAGAAAGCGATACCTTTTAACAATTAATTAAATTGCAACTATTTTACTAAACAAATTACTAAGCAATTAGTTAAATGTAGACGTTACTGCTATCAGTTCTCTTTGTATTCACTTAGTTTACCCACTTTTATTTCTTTATAGAAACCGTGTGTTAGAGTGTGTCATCACATTGTGATCACCAATTTAATAAATTCATCTGAATGGAACAATATTATACCAGTTTCTCCAGTGTCACTTTGCAATGAATGGAAGCTACAGCATTCTTTACTCAGATAATAACGAATTCTATTTAAATCGCTGGTAAAGTTGTTCTGCTCTAAAAATTGAGAGCCATTTAATCAATATATAAAACTTTCCAAAACAAAACAATATATAAAAATATATATAAAATTGTTCCAAATAATTAACATATAGAGCATAGGATCAACCTAGTAAGTTTGAATCGAATAAAAGAAGAAAAAAAATTCCAACTTGGTGTGGAAACCATTGTGGCGATAGTGTTGGCTGGAATTGTGCCAACGTGAAAGTCGAATTCCGCCAAGGATAGAACCCGCGATGTTTGGTTTGAAGTCCAGTAACTTATCCATTCGATAACAGTGGTCACTCATATCAAGTCGTTGTTACTGACTTATTATGATGTCGCCACAATACTCCCCTACCAGTGAGCTGTAGGGATGAACGATTTTTTTTGTAGCGCCAAGCATTATGGCGAGTGAAGAGAGTGTTGTTGTTGCTGCGTCAAGTGAGTCTGACGACTTTTTTGGTTTTTGTTGCGTTCGCTGAATCAAGTGAGTCTTACGACCTTGGTTGTTGCGTCAAGTGAGTCTTACGACCTTGGTTGCTGCGTCAAGTGAGTCTGATGACTTTGGTTGCGTTTTCTGCAGGTAGATGGTGCCAGGACAGCAGCTTGAACGTTTATAGTCCGAGGTCACCAATGTGGCGATAGTGTTGGCTGGAATTGTGCCAAAGTGTAGGTTGAATTCCGCCAAAGGACTGAACCTGCGATGTTAAGGTTTGATGTCCAGTAACTTATCCATTCGACGAAAGCTTACGCTCATATCAAGTGGTTGTTATTGGCTTATTAAGGTATCGCCACACTATAATCATATCAATTGTAATTAATGTGAACTGATGTTAAACTGTTCCACTCTTGCATGATGGAGTAAAGGTGTTTTTTATGTAATTTTTTCTCCAACAGATAAAGAAATTTTCCATCCAGTTCCTTCTTTCTTTCAAGGAGTGCGGTGTCAAGACAGTATTTTTGAATGGATGGTGTATGAAGAATTAAAAGACTCCATCGATGAAGTCGCGGGCGATTACGTGTCTATTAGCCGGAGCGGATTGCTTGCGTTTTGGAGAAGAGACTTTACGAAGCATTTTGAAACAACTATAGCAGTTCTTGATGATGGAGGTAGTATTTAATCTGTACTTTTTAAGTGGAGAAGCAATGTCTGATTCTGAATAGAATTGGGTAAAATGACAACTACATATCCCTTAAGAGTTTTAAAGCTATGAAGAATATTTCACCTCACTTTCACTATATATGGTTGCTACATATTTTTCTGCTGCTAACGGTACAATGCATTTAGTTTCTCTACAAAGAATAACCTGTTCAATAAGTAACAAAACCCTTCGGCAAAGTTTATGCCAAGTTTATCAGATAAAAAGATACTTTGCCAGTATCACGAAGTCATCTCATTACATACTTTCAGCCTTTGGTAGCCAGCTAACTTAATAGAATTAATGGTTGTTAAAGTGTTCGTTTAAATTTTTATATAGCTCGATACAGATGGTATTTTCAAACGTAGCATGCGCTGTTTTAAAAGGCCTGCGCTACACGCAGTTTTCCTGATTTTCTGTCATATCTAAATAGTGAACTTTAATTTAGAAAATGGAAATGTATTAACTTTGTCTAAATATTCTTGACGAAACTAAACGTTTTTTGTTCAAAATATAAGAACAGCCAGAAGTAACATAGTAATATTTTTATCAAAATTTGAAGTTAAAATATATTTTGTTAAAGTAGCCATTATGACATAGTTCCAGAAAATATTTTATTGAAAATTTAGCAGCTATTAATCCAGATGTACCGGCTGGTCGCCAAAGATTACTTGACCACCAAGGTAGCAATCTGTTGCACGATATTGTACAATATTATGCGATATTAAACAATATTCCACAATATTGTGAATATTGATCAATGATATACAATATTGTACAATATTTGTGTGCTACTAGGGCAGTAGATATACCTGCATTAATAGTAGCTAAATGAGACTAACTTTATATATTCATCGGCAATAATAGAGAAAAGTCAGGATGAAATATTAGTAACACTGAGGGAGACGCATTTAGTTTCATTTCAAAATTAAGACATTTGTTGTAAAATACGCTTAAAATATTTTTTAACTGATTAAAAGTAGGAAAAAAATTGACGAAAAATTGGCATATTTGAAAATATAATTTGTTAAATTTTAAGATATTCTAAACTTATTTTCATGCTCTAATATTTTCAGAAGTTACCACTGTGAAATAATAAATTTCGCGTAATTTATAATTAATTAAAATTCTAATTAAAAAATTTTAAAAATCGCCTTTAAGTACAAAGTACTACAGTCCAAAGTATATATGTGTTGGATTTGATAGTTCTAAGTCAAATGGCCTGGCCTACTGACTGCATCAAAACAGATTTTTCGCTTGCATCATTTTAAAGTGAAACAGGCATGTAAGGTAGCTTGCATAAAAAAATCATTGAACTGGAAACCATTAAAAAAACCCTTTTTTAGCCTCTCTAAGAGAACAACTGAAATTCATTTCACTGACAATACAGTATCTGTTTTAAAATTTTAATGGTATTCAACTAAAATTTTTATGTAAGTTACCCTATACTTTAAAAATTAAAAAAAAAAATATTCCACATTTCGCCCATGCGCATTTAAAAATTATGTATAAATTATATATTTTTTTACATAAGTAAAGTTTTAGCTAAGTTGCATAATTAACCTTTTTATATTCTTGAAAAATATTGGAGCTCTTTTCAAAATATTATTAAAATTTTGTAAGTTTTTTATAATTCGATTGAAAACTTAAAAAAAAAGTACGGACATTTTCTGGATCGTTCATAAACATCTTTATGAAGTCGAAAATGCATGTATTTCTACGAAAAGGCTTGTATGTATTTGTATAGTTTGTTGATTTTTACAAAAAACAAATAAGACCTTTATTGAAAGTCTTAAGTCCGATAATATCTGTTTTTAGTGAAACAAAATCATTTTCTTTTTAATCAATTTCTGTTTGGTCACTTAAAGATCCTTGCGAGTGAATCTTCATAATAAAGTATCTATTTAAGGATGTTATTCCTTAATTTCGGAAAAATGCATAAATCAGAAAGTAAACGGATCAGATTACATATTTTTGTAAAAGTTAAGTTGAAATACAGTAAAGAAGTAAATAACTTGAATGGCAAGTTTTATTACTTGTTGCTGCTGACTTGGAATTGAGTCACTTTTCAGTATTAACGCATTGTGTGCGGCCCCCTTTCGCAGCGGAATTGTACCGGGAGCGGGCGTTTTGCGCGTCCATTTAATTATTCAGTTCAATCTCAATAGATCGAAAATTAGTTCATTTTTAACCAACTTTTCATATTTTATATTGAAATATATCAATAATAATCATGAGATTTTTGTAAACAATGTATATATTTTTTAGTGGATAAATTTATAATAGTATCGTAAATATGAAAAGTCAAATAGAAATAGTAGTAAATAGTTTTCATTTTTTCCAATTATGTCATATATAAACATTTTTACATTATAAAAAAGTGAAAAGAGCAATCATAAAACTGATGATTTTTTTACAGTGTGGTAACGTTCAAAGCATTTTCCTCTATGAAGAGGTACACGGCGAAATTCACTCCTTTTCGCGAGGATAAATAAAAAGTTAATTTTAAATATAAATTGATTTTTTTAATCAACCTTTCCATTCCGCATCCACTGATGTAAAAACTAATTTTTATTTATCTAAATTTTTCCAGAATCTATGTAGTAGGCAAAAACATTCGGCTTCGTTTTCCTGTATATACCGTTATTTTTGTACTCACAAACAAACTATGAGGTTACGCAAATCCGTACTAGTGCGTGACCCGCGTTGAAGTAACAATCGTCAGAAAACGTAGTAGTACGCGACCCGCATGCAATGTGTTAATAAAAATGATAAAAAAAAACAAATACAAGAATAATGAGTAGGTAGAATAATGAATGTGTAAGGTTTATATATTAAAAACATTTTGTTTTGTTTTCTTTACACCTCTTCAGTATTTGTTAATTTTCATAAGCAAAATCCTATAATTTCAGATAAAATGACCACAATGGCGACTGGACTGGCTTGTTTACCAAAATACAAAATGGTGGCTGTTGCGACAACTGCCGCTGACATTCGCTTTTTCAATATCAGTACTTACAAGTGAGACTGCACAAATTATTTATGAAATATCTCATATGAAATCACATTCACAAATCGTATTTTATAAAATAAGGATACTTTCAAACGCCCGAGTGATTAGTAAAAGATTTTCCATGTCTTAAAATTTTTAGACTTATATCAGTTCATTTGATTGCAAATAAATGATTAATTTCTACTTTGAAAATATTTTAAGTGCAAGAGTTATAAATGCGCACAGTAGTTTGTAGAAAACCTACAAAAGTCTTAATTAGCTGGATTAATCTCAAATGAAAAGTATCGCAATCTGTCTATATAGTAGAATCTAAAATGAGGAATAAATGAAGCAGCTTTGAAATTCTATCAATCTTGAAAAATCTTAGCTTCTTTTGAGTACTATGATTTTCTTGAATCCTTTTGAAGGTGACAGTTTTAAAACGCTGGATTTTAATCAGCATGTACACTTCTTTATACAGCAATCTGGATTTTAGGAATAATAACGATGCAAATGGATGGTTTTGTGTGTAAGCACGATGTGATCTTCCATTAAATATCTACTGGTTACTGAGCATAGTAAAGTATGTGAAAACATTTCGTTTTGCTTGTTTCTATTTATTACATTGCAAATTATCTGTGTTACGGAACATAGTCCATCCACCAAGAGCTATTCACAATCACAGCATATCCTTTTGAGTGGCTGAGAACATATCTGTTAGAAAAATGCAGTTAAAACAATGATTCATCTAATTAGACAACGCATTGCTTTGCTTCTTTAGTTGCATGATAGTGAATTTCGATTTATTTATCTTTAAGGATTTATGTTTTATCTTTATGGATGTATATGTCATCTAGGAACTAGATCGATACATCATTGTTGAATATCAAATACGAATATCTCTAGAGACATTTCGGAAAACCTGTATGGTCCAATTATTTGTAGTTTGCTGGTACACAGATCTACGGATCACCGGATTAATGTCACTAAAGCTGGGCTGCATAGGGATTGAACTTTCATTATTTATAGCTGTTGTGACTGTTAAAGACCCCATCAAGAGTGAGACAGAGTTTCATCAGTTCATATGTGCAATGGAAGCATTAACGGCTTTATGCTGTACCAATAAGCATTTATAAAGTTCAATGCGCCTTAAAACTGATTTGGATTTAGACCTTCGCAGGCTGTAAAGTGAAATGTGTGCAGATTCTCGACCCGTAATAACTTTTACACAGTACTACTAACCAAGTTAGGATTCCTTGGTTAGTGTGCGTTGTATTCAACTCTTTTCCAGGGGCCGCGGTGGCCCGGTGGTAAAGTCTCGGCTTCAGAACCGGAGGGTTGCAGGCTCGAGACTAGATTCCACTGAAGAACCGTCGGGTGAGGGGGATTAGTTTAGTTTAGTTTAGTTACTTTAACGTCCTGTTTAAAGCAACACGAGGGCTATTTTGGGATGGACCTCGTCATTTTGAACCACAGTCAGATGACGAGGACGACACCTGAACTGACACCCCCCTCTCCACACCTCGCCACACCAGCGGGAGGACATTTGGCCTGACAGATTTAACGTGCAACAGACCCCCTCACACGACGGTTCTTCGGTGGAATCGAGTCTCGAACCTGAAACCCTCCGGTTCCGAAGCCGAGACTTTACCACCGGGCCACCGCGGCCCCTCGGGTGAGAGGGATCTCCCTCACGTAAACGTCTTCCAGCTGGTGTGGTGTGAAGAGGGGGGGGGTGCCAGCTCAGGTGTCATTTGCCGTGGTTCAAAATGACGAGATCCGTCTCAAAATAGCCTAAGTGTTACCTCACAACTGGACGTTAATATAACTAAACTAAACTGAACTCTTTTCTTTTCGTTGAAGGGTCACATCTTCCTATGATGACATAATCCAGCCATGCATTTTCTCAGCAACGTCGTTGCAATTTTATATCCAGTCGATGTTTCCAGTATTTACCAGTTTGTCGTTCAGCCTGCGGATAATTTTGATATCGGGAGGATGAATAGCGATGCTCTTATTCCCTAACATCCCGTAAGAGATTACCATTACAATGAACGAAGACAAAGTATAGGTTGCAACAAACTCGAAAGGAATCCATTATGAACATAAAAAGAGCACTTTCAATTAAATATAGACACTAATACAGATCTTTAAATACAATTTAAATGATGAAATGATTCATTGTATCATCGATATTCGCAGAGAACATCATTGGTATCTTCATCTGTTAACATATGCAATTGCCGATATTCACGTTTCTAATAAATATATTTTTCATCAGTCAGATATGACGTCGCATTTTTCTTCTGCATTCTTTCGAAAACTAAGAGTCATAGAAGTACAATTAGGGCATTTTTTACATACTCCCATTAGTCCATCTTTGTGGAGTTTGAGCGATCTTAACACATTGTGTGCAGCTCCATTTCGCAGCGGAATTGTACCGGGAGCGGGCGTTTTAAGCGTCAATTTAGCTATTCATTTCAATCTCAATAGATTGAAAATTAGTTCATTTTTGAACTAACTTTTCGTATTTTATATTATAATAGATAAATAACCACCATAAGAGTTTTGTAAACAAAAAAGAAAACGGATGGAAAAAAATCCCAACACCAAGAAAAAATTATTGTACAGTAATGAAATTTTAGGAATACATTTGTCTAGGTAACATATTTAATTGATTAAAGTTTCAAGATCACAGGTAGAGCCATTTCAAATGTGAAATGTTGGTACATCAGTAACCGGGGTAACTGCCAGAATTTTGAATGCAAGCATGCAAATGTGCATGCATTGTGTCGTACAAGTGTCGGATATCAGTTTGTGGGTTGGAATTCCATGCCTGTTGCACTTGGGCGGTCAATGCAGGGTCGGTTAATGCTGGTTGTGGATGACGCTGGAGTTGTCGTCCAATGATGTCCGATGATACGTGCTCGATTGGAGAAAGATCTGGTGATCTAGCAGGCCAAGGCAACATGCCGACACTCTGTAGAGCATGTTGGGTTACAACAGCGGTATGAGGGCGAGCGTTATCCTGTTGGAAAACACCCCCTTGAATGCTGTTCATGAATGGCAGCTCAACAGGTTGTATCACTAGACTGACGAACAAATTTACAGTCAGGGTGCGAGGGATAACCACGAGAGTGCTCCTGCTGTCATACGAAATTGCTCCCCAAACCATAACTCCAGGAGTAGGCCCTGTGTGTCTAGGCCGCAGACAGGTCACTAGCAGGCGTTCACCTATCCTCTTTCTAACCAGCAAATGGCTATCACTACAACCAAGGCAGAACCGGCTTTCATCAGAAAACACGACAGATCTCCACTCCGTCCTCCAATGAGCTCTAGCTTGACACCACTCATGTCGCAAACGGCAGTGGTTTGGAGTCAGTGGAATGCACTGTACAGGGCATCTGGCTCGGAGCTGTCCTTGAAGTAACCGATTTGTAACAGTTCGTTGCGTCACTGTGGTGCCAACTGCAGCTCGAATTTCAGCTGCAGACGCAGGACGATTAGCCACAGCCATACGCCGAATACGACGGTCTTCCCTCTCAGTAGTACCACGTGGCTGCCCGGAACCTGGTCTTCTTGAGGCAGTACCTTCCCTTGACCACTGCCACCAATACTCATGCACAGTGGATACATTCCTGCCAAGTCTTTCAGCAATATCGCGGAAAGAAAACCCACCTTCTCGTCGCCCTACAACACGACCTCGTTCAAACTCAGTGAGCTGTTGATAATGGCTTCTTCGTCTTCTCAGAGGCATCCATGACCAACATTAACCCATTGCGTCAAATCTCAACTGTAAATAACGATCACGAGCCTTACAGCGCTTATTTAAAGCAAACCTCATTTGCATCTTCGTAGTGTCGCTACTAGCGCCACACTTACGCGCGTACCTCGAAATTTGAATCGACGTCATCTTTCAGATGTATAAACACGCCTACCAAATTTCGTTTATCTAACACAGCTCCTTCCTAGTGCTGGGATTTTTTTTCCATCAGTGTATATTCTTTAGTTGATAAATTTATAATAGTATCGTAAATAGGAAAGATCAAATAGAAATAGTAGCATGTAGTTTTAATTTTTTCGAATTATGTTATCTATAAATTTTTTTATATTATTAAAAAATGAAAAGAGCAATTATAAAACTAATCCTATTTTACAGTGTAGTAACGTTCAAAGCACTTTCCTCTACGAAGAGGCAAAATTCGTTTATTTTCGCAAGGATCAATAAAAAGTTAATTTTCAATGTAAATTGATTTTTTTAATTCACCTTCCCGATCCGCATCGACTGATGACAAAACTAGTTTTCATTTGTCTCAATTTTTCCAGAATCTATGTAGTAGGCAAGAACATTCGGCTTCCTGTATATACCGTTATTTTTGTACCCACAAACAAACCATGTTGTGACACTAACCCGTACTAGTACGCGACCAGCGCTCAAGATTCAGTCGTCAGAAAACGTACTAGTACGCCACCCGCGCTCAAGTATCCATTGTCAGAAAACGTACTAGAACGTATCCCGTAAACAATGGGTTAATGGGACTCCCTGATATTACCATTTCGCTTCCAAGAGTGTATCAAAACTACTTAAGATAAATGCCTCGCTTCTTGAAGAAAAAAAGTCATTAAGAAGAAAAAAAATATCAGGTTAGTTGGTTAATTTAATTTTAATGACACAAGAATCAAAAGTAGGCTATCCTGGGCCAATCATATGATTAGAAGAAATGTCAGATATCATTGTTCAGAATCATCTCTTTGTCATTAGATTCCACGAGTAAATTGGAATGAATAGAAAAAACTATCTACAAATTACTCTGAAAACAGCTATAATATATATAAATAATATTGATATTACTGATTTAAAATATTATTTTGTGACATTCCTTTTTACAGATTCGAGCATAAATTCTCGATTTTGTGGCTGCCCGCAGTTGTTGTGTACATGGATTGCTACCATTCTGAAAAGATAACTTGCGGAGATTTTTCCGGCTGTGTGTACGTCATAAACACATTCGCTGCTTTTTTCATGAGATTGAAAAGGAGGGCTTCCCATCTCGGCCCGCAGAAAATTACGTTTGAAGATATACGAAAGGGACGGATAACGGGACTTCAGTTAGAATCTGCGGCAAAATCCCATTTTACTAACGTTACAAAAGCAAGTCCTTTAACTATATTCTCTTCTCCCAATACTCTTTCAGGCCGCGGTGGCCTGGTGGTAAGGTCTCGGCTTCGGAACCGGAAGGTTTCAGGTTCGAGACTCGATTCCACAGAAGAACCGTCGTGTGAGGTGGTCTCTTGCACGTTAAATCTGTCCGGTCAAACGTCCTCCCGCTGATGTGGTGTGGTGTGGAGAGGTGGATGCCAGTTCAGGTGTCGTCCTTGTCATTTGATGTTGTTTCAAAATTACGAGGTCCGTCCCAAAATAATCCTCGTGCTGCTCTAAACGGGACGTTAATATAACTAAACTAAACTAAACTAAACTAACCCAATACTCTTTCATTGCTCCTTTCTATTTCTTCTAAATGATGCATCCAAAAAAGTAAATATTTCAATAAACAAACAAATTATGTTTCCATATTTTGTTATATATATATATACTAGCTATTACCCTCGATTCTGTTCGCGTTGAAATTTTGATGTGTTTGTACGAAAAACTATCAAATAATGACAAAAAATTAAACCTAACCTAAAAACGATACATTTTAAACGAAAAAAATGTATATCGATGCATTCTTTATAAGCATTTACGAAATATATATAACTTAAATACAATTTAATAACAAAAATACACAACTAACATAAAAACAATTTATTTGCATTGTACACCTGAAATAAAACAAATCAGCAAATCAAGTCGTGTCAAATCCATTTTATTTATGGATCGAGATGGAGATAGCTACAACGGTATTATACATATCATTTTTAAACTTGTCATTTAAATGAAAACGCAGTTGTGAGCAATCACAAGTGAACTTTCAACGCCAGTTGGCTTAACGCATCTGTCTGACTTACCTCCGCCAGTTGAGGTAACGCAATGCAGATTAGAAAATTTTTATTCCCTTTATTCTGTTTTCTTTTCATTTAAAGGTACATCAGAATGAATCCGAAAGATCAATTCCTTAACAACATTTGATCATTTGATTTTAAATACATCAAACACAAAGAAAATAAAGAGAATCGTTTGAAATAATCGGCCGAAATTCTATTTAGACTAATCTCAACTCTGTTGGGGAAAAAACCAAAAACACCTTGGAGCATTATTTATCTTTGGCGGGATTTGGCGTCAGCTTTTTGGCGAGAAAGTTAGTTGTCAACTAATAAAAAATGAACCCCTCAATGAACCGGAATAAATAGCAGCCTGTGTTCTATTCCTGACTCTAATCTATCACTGTACTAAATTTCATCCGATTCCGTTCAGCCGTTCTGACGTGATTGAGTAACATTCATCCTTCCAAACTTTCACATTTATAATACCAGCGGGTGACCGAGCTCCGCGCAGAGAAAACAGGTATCGAAGCTAACTCGAAGATTTAAATTTTCAATTGTGATTTATCAAAACAATACATGTCATAAGAAAATTTGTGAAACCATTGGTGAAAAGATAACCGGTTAAAGTGCACCATTGTAAACTGTTCTAAACAAAGTTAGAGTTTGGAAAGGGAACTATTCTATACAAAGGTAAAGATTGAAGTGTGTTGAAGTTCAATATTTTTGACAAATTTATTTAGAAAAACCAAACATATATACGTACATACATAAGAAACATATTATAAACCTATAACAGCATAAACATAAAACTTTATTAGTTCGCCATATTGGCTATAGATGGCAGCACGTTACCGCTTGAAAATTTAAGTAGCCATTATGGCGAACTAATAAAGTTTGAATATATCCTATCTGTAATTCCGAACTGCTTGACCGTAGCGCTTCAAAACCGGCGCCAATCGATTCCTCGTGGCCAAAAACCCCAGACCCCCAAGTTTACCGGAGTTTATTAATTCTGGGGCGATTTTCGACTTGGCAACCATTCCTCGTATTATAGTATAAGATTAGTATTTGGCATAAGTATTGGCTGAATTGTGCCAATGTGCAGGTTGAATTCCGCCAAGGATCGAACTCGCGATCTTCCGATTTGCAGCCGAGTAATGTATCCATTATACAAAAGTGACCATCTGTGTTTAGTGGCTGTTACTGGCTTATTAAGATGTCACCACAAGAATATATACGATATTCTCATTGCAGGCCACATACATTTCTAGTTTGAGAATAATCGTGTCCTGTTCCGTGCACACCGAAAGGGCGATGATGATTCATCATCTCGATCGCAACGAGAGTTCTTGCTTTATCTCGGAAGGCGGAATCACTTGCTTCGACTTCTGCGAAAAACTCAACTGCTTGGTGACAGGCTGCATCGATAACTCAGTGAAAGTGTGGAACCCTTCAGAGAAAAATTCGTGCAACGTGAGTCATTCATTTCTCCATTTTCTGATTGTGCTGTTTGAAATCCTTTCTTGAAAGCATTTGTTTTTTGAGTATTTGTAAAAATCTCTGACAAATACTGTATACTGTGTGGTTATTAAAGTTCTGAGTTCCTTCTTTTTAACTGACAACTATAGTTATGAAAGCCTACAAGGATAGAAAAGCCGGCGTCCTGTCTTAGGGACATCTGTCCCCATGATACCGCGGTGGCCTGGCGGTAAGATCTCAGCTTCGGAACCAGAGGGTCTCAGATTCTGGACTCTATTCCTCTGAAGAACCGTCGTGTGAAGGGGTCTTCTGCCCCTTAAATCCGGATGGCCAAATGTCCACCCGTTAGTTTGGTGTGGTGTGGAGAGGGGGGTGCCAGATCAGGTGTCATCCTTGTCATTTGACCGCGATTCAACATGACGAGGTCCATCCCCAAGTAGCCCTTGTGTTGCTTCAAAACGGAATGTTAATATAACTAAACTAAACTAAATCCAATAATAGTAATCGAGATGTACATAGCAGTAAGTATAAACCTTGCCTTCTTCGCCCATATCATATCCATAGGGGAGGGTAATATGATTGCTAAGTGTTGTATGAAAAATCATACCATGAGTAATTTTTCATAGTATCTGCAAAGATACTAAGCTGCACAGATAAGTATCTAAAAGAATTTTCAAACATATTTTGAAAAACCTTCAATTCATAAATGGAATCATGGTTTTGTAAATCATGGGGAATCAAATGCACGTTTTATACTTTTAAATCTTAGTATTTTATACCCAAGGTATCTTTTCACTTTAAATTATGGGTGCAGCGGAGTGAAAAGAGGTCATTGACCTCCTGAATGGGGTCTTCAACTGCAGTTTAGGGAATGAATATGGCTATAAATAATCTAATCTCTGGAGAGATCCATGCGATGGGAGAAAAAAAAACGAGAAAGGGAGAAAAATGAATTTAGGAGATTTGAATTCATTCTCGGTCTAATGCCACTTGGTCATTATAACGACTCAAAATGATTCTTTCGTTTTGATATTTATTCACAGCACAAGACAGAGTTTAATGAGGTTATTTACATGGACGAATAAAGAAAATGAGGTATAAAAGAAACGTACATCTTACAGATGAATAACTTAAATACACTTTTTAAATCGTAAATAACGTATGCGATATTTTCGCAGAGATCGTAGAAATACAAAGCAAAATTATATCTCGCTGCCAGGTTCCAAACTGGAATAAAGGCGGAACACAAATAAATGAAACAGGAAATATAAAACTTATTAGTATTGGCAACAGTCACACCAAGCCGAATGATATTTAGCTCTTTCGAATGAAGACAGAAGTGTGCGTCATTCGTTTTTGAATAAGCACCGCTCAGGTGAAAAGACGACTTTGCTCGAACACGCAAAACACAACCCTTTTTAGGGGGTGGTCGAACTCACTCATCCATCCGCGAGTCAAAATTGAGATCCAAATCAGAGACCGACTCAGTACCCGCAGAGGTATCATTTGTTATGGGAACTTGGAGGACCTATTGAACGTGCCCCAACTGCCATGAGCCCACACGGTAGTCTTTGGTCGAGACGAGGACAGAACTCGCCACCTTTCAATTGACTGATGTCAGATCAGAATTACATCAATAAGCAAATTCAATGTAATTCTAACTCGACTGCGTATCGAGCATTCACGTGACACACGTACACTTACTGTTTGGAGAATCTCCGCCTGTTAGTGCTCATGCAATGCTCCCCTGACAATGCGCCATGTTTTAATTGAATGTTCTGATCTTTAGAGCGATCGCATTAACTTTTTAAATTCATCTGATTTTGACTTGTCTTTCCTTCTTGGCGAAAGACCTCACCATTCACGTTCCTGAAAAAAATCGGAATTTTTAGTGAAATTTAAATTTACTTTTATTTTTACTTACTGTTTTACCAGTTTTTTACTAGGAATTTTGTGCAAAATGGAAAAAAATCAACAAATGAACTGTGTTTTCAGTGCAGCATAATCCTAGAAAAGGATCTTGCTCCAGAAAATTGACATATCCATCCATCCATCAACCAGGGTACCGCGGCCCTGAACTCGTTCTAGGAAGGAAAAAAAGTGAGGGCTTTAAAATGCAACATCAGACATAGCGTGAGCGAGTAGTAAGTCATTGCTGACTGCATTACTTGGGAATGTTAAGTGTGGGGTGGAAAGTTTTCTGTTTATTCATAACATCTGTTTAGGGTTGCGCGTGCTGAAAGTCATTTTTAGCATCTTTTAAGGTTTCTTTTTTTTTTTCTTTTGCTAGAAAGTTGAAGATGCAATGGCAGAAATGTCTTTCGATTTCTGAAAGAAACATAGAAAATATTTCGTCGTGTCTTCTAAAATATGAAAAATTGTGTTGTTGTTTGCGATTAGTAAAGGGCTGTTTTGTAAGTTAGAAATTTCCATAAGGGAGAGGAGATGGCTAGAATTTCTTAAAAGAATATATGCATATGGGATACCTATCCCATGAAAACTGTTCCGATTATTATTTAGGGCAGTTTTAGTATCCTTCTGAGGGACAAAGTATATTTATTTACAGTAATTAAGGCAAACAGGAATATAATTCTTAAACATTTTAGTAAACTCCATTCAGAACACTAAGTAATTTGATTCACCGCAACTACTGCAAACAGGAATAGAATTCTTAAACATTTCATTAAATTACATTCAGAACACTAAGTAGTTTGATTTATCTTAATTATTGCAAATAGGAATAGAATTCTTAAACACTCCATGAATTCCATTCAGAACACTAAGTAATTTGATTAGGAGTAGAATTGACAGTAATAGAATTCTTAAACATTTCATTAAATTCCATTCAGAACACTAAGTAATTTGATTCACCGCAACTACTGCAAACAGGAATAGAATTCTTAAATATTTCATTAAATTCCATTCAGAACACTAAGTAATTTGATTTATCGCAACTACTGCAAACAAGAATAGAATTCTTAAACACTTCAGTGTATACCATTCAGAACACTAAGCAATTTGATTTACCTCAATTTAATGCAAACAGGAATAGAATTCTTAAA
>JAPMOQ010044256.1:785689-828129 GCA_026543055.1 Argiope trifasciata
TGTCTATGTCTAATGTAATATTTATTTTGTCTATGTCTAATGTAATACACCTATCCCCCGATTTACACTGAAGATAGGTTCCTTAGAAAACCGTGTAAATCGAAATCGTTGATTCTTATACGTAAAACCGTGTAAATCGAAAACAAACTAAAATGTGCATAATTCAGTCATTTATTTCAACGTAAAATAAAACTAATTGTATAATAAAAATAATTGTAGGGGACAAAGTTTAAAATAACTTAAAATGTTCTTTACTATTCGGATTTACTACAGGAATTTAATTCGATTTCTTGGACAAGACTCGGAGAAAGACTGGCGAGAGACTCACGAGAAACTGTCGGGGCGAGCCTCCGGTTTGCCTATCTGCCCTCGGCTGGCGCGTCTGAAAAGTTGAATGACGCGATGCCTTTTAGCGCACCAAGATTTTGGCGCGGGCTCACCACGTTCGTCAACTATCCCGGATCTTCTCGGTCCGGGTCGGTGCAAATTTAAAAACCGTGTAAAAGTGAAATCGTGTAAACCGAGTGCCGTGTAAATCGGGGGATAGGTGTATTTATTTTGTCTATGTATAATGTAATATTTATTACGATCCTTTACATTGCCAGTTACTCAATATAATAAATGCTGAACCCTCTTTCAGCAAATCAAAATTAAATAAAGGATTGTCTTCGGGAAAACATATGGGTATAATGTTTGAAAGCTTTTGCTATCATACTATCGAAAAAGAAATTGGAAAAATTGTCATTATCCTGGAGTCATTAATAGCAAAAACAAAATCATGTATCATTAAATAAATATGCACATGTTTCGTTGTTTCTTTTTACTTTGCTAAGAAATTTAGGACCCCAAATAGTTTCTTGCACCCGGGCCCTTTCATAGAGAAAGCCGGCTCTGCTGGGCGTTACAGTATACCTTCATAGTAAGTTTTCAGCCACTCGCATTTACGCTAAGTTCAAACACCCGCGCCGTCTTCAGAAAATGCGACGGAGTGCTCTGCATGGGAACGGACAAGGAAAATAAGTTTCTACTCACAGGTCTCTTGATGATTGTTTTTCATTCATTGAAAGCTGATTGGAATAGTGCATATCGAATCAATGAAAGTAATCTTAACCTGTTAACTGAGTAATTAACTTATATTCAGTTTGGGGAGATGATTTCATCTGATTAACGTATAGGATTGGAGATAGTTGAAAAGACAATTTTTTTTTAAAACTAAGAAGGTGCAAGATTATTTGCCCTATAATATTTTCGAAAGTTACTGCAAAAAATGCTATCATTCTCTTAAATGTTTATTTAAAAATTCAAATCTATAGAACTGGCTCCTCTAAAACTTCGTCACGTAATCTCTAATAAAACTGTTACCTCAGAGAAAGACACACATTGCATTTACGTACAATAGCTCCGAAATATTAACGTCTAGTTTCAATTTAGCATCTTTACTGAATCTGTTACGTTTCCTTCGCGAGTTATTTGCTGGTTAATCCATGGCTAATATATGTGGTAAATAGATCTGAAAATATATTTTATATATTAGATAATTTATTGTGCCTATAACTATCCCGTAAATGCAAGTAATGAGTAGTCGAAGTTTGATCGCAATCGGATGAGCGGCTCGGCAGCGAATGAGAGACACACTGACAAACATTCGTTTTTATTTATATAAATATGTTATTCCTAATCTGCTCTTTAACAATTTCCTTTTTTTTAAAGGTGACACGATGGGTTACTTACGCATTTACAATCTGGAAGATTATTACTCAACTTATGGATCTGTGCCTGCCAATGCAAAACTTCTGGAGTCTCGCCACCGTGACAAATATCCGTTCATAAAACTTCAACATCTGATCCAGAAAAACCACAGCCACCATTCGAAGTTCAGTTCAGAAGCCGAAGTGGGATTCGCGCCGCTCCTGCTCAACTGTTTTCGGGCCCACATGGGCCCGCTTTTGAAAGTGGCCTTCTCCAACGAGAAAGAACTCGTGATCACGGCAGCTAGGCAAGGGTCTGTCCGCCTGTGGACACTGTCTGGGATCTATCTCGGATTCTTGGGTTCAGAAGTCTCATGCTCAGCATCTGCAATGAAGATAAAGCCACCTGATATCCAAGCTTCTGCGTCCTCCACAACACTTCATGTAAGTATACCAATAATTAACAGAGCCGGCCTGTCATGTCTACCTGTCTTTTATTTATTATAAGTTTTATTAATTGTAACCTAATGACTGTTGTTAACTGTAACCTAATGATTGATCTGTTTTTGAACGTGTAATGATTAAGTTTTAGAGTGTGTTCTGAAACATAAGCGTAATAGATGCAAGAATACGCCTGCTTATTTCATATTAAGCCTTCAGCTAACTTTTAAAGGTCTTTCGAGTTTTTTAAAGCTATCCTCAGTAAGCACAGTTCATAGATGCGCTGGTAGCGCAACAGAGTGTTATTTTATTATAATACAACAATCCTTCTCTGTGACCATTTGGAGCCCTAAAATTTTTAGCAAAGTAAAAAACAAAAACGAACATTTGTATATTTATTTAATAATGCGTTATTTTGTTTTTGCTATTAATTATACCAGGAAATTGACACTTTTTCCAGTCGCTTTTTCGATACTTAGTGCAGCAAGAGCGTTTAAACATTACACCCATCTGCTTGACTGAAGATAATCCTTCATTTAATTTTAATTTGCTGAAAGAGGGTTCAGCATTTATTATATTTAGAGACTGGCTATGTAAAGGATTGTAGGAAATATTACATTAGATATAGACAAAAGTAGAAGACTGATGATTTGCAAATCCATTTGAACCCAGCCTCAGCTTCAACTTCTGGGTACGCCGCTCTGTATTAGCATGTCTGACGGGGATTTCCTTATTCATAAATGAACTCCCTCCCCCTTTTTTTATTGATATCACTGCGATCTTTGCCTCATAAAGACGTCAGTCGATGCACAGCCAGCCACAAGGAAACAAGCTCGTAGACTTTTTATAGTATGTGCAACATTATTATTGTTCAGAACACTGTTTTAACTCTTAATCAGGCTGGAGGTCCTCTCATTCGCAGGATACGGGTACCTAATATCCGTCGCACCCCTCCCCCAGAGGACTGCACCTGATAATTAATCAGCATTTGATCCTCGCTTTTCAATTAGTGTGTCATTTAAGTTCAGGGTCAGATTATCTAGGTGTAATAACTGTGCATGCCAGACAGGAATATACAGAGTTTTCCTCAGAGTTCCTGCAAATGACGCGCACTGTTCGTATCCAGAGTCCTTAATAATCATTATGGAATCGTCCTCTTTTAGTTTTTGATATATAATGTTAACGATGGAGAATTTGCATGAAAATTAAAGTTCTGAGAAAATTAAAAAAAAATCTGAGTTAAAGACAAAGTTTAACTGAAAAAATATGTGAACCTGGTTGGTACGTCAGACCTTCTTTTTCTTAGTAAAGATGAACTGTTTTGGAACAAGGAAAGTATATATAAATATATATATTGCAAGAATAAAAATCTGATCAAAGCAACGATTAAAACGATGTTGGAATCAAACACGCTTAATACTTCCAATCTATGAAATTTTGCCATGTAAGTGGCATAAGGAAGAGATTTAAGTGGCATAAGAGATTTAAAGAAGAGATTGTAAGTGGCATATAGTTTCACTCACCCACGACAGTCAGTATGAGGATGATTCCGTATCCTGCCATGATCCAAATTCGCCGATGCGGTCGATTACCAGTGTTTTTAACGTAGTCGGACACCTTAATATGCAAATGTATTAACTTATTATTTCTTTAAGCCCCTAAACTAATGCATACTTAATGGATTTCTCTGCAGCTGTTCAACATTTTGTACTTTTGTGGTAGGTTTTGAATGGAGGAAAAAAGCCCTACTGGGAGAGAGCTATCGAGGCTTTGAAAGGATGTCGCTTGGGCCACTCTTCCCCGCAGTCGACGGAGAAGCCTTTCGCTTGGATGGAAAAGAAGAAGCTGCCATTTAAGGTTGGTATAAATTTAGACAATTGTAGTCTGCAACATAGCTTTTAATTTTCAAATAGTATCTATTCCCTTTATTGTGGCCGCGGTGGCCTGGTGGTAAGGTCTCGGCTTTAGAACCGGATTATTTCAGGTTCGGGACTCGATTTCACGGAAGAACCATCTTGTAAGGCGGTCTCTTGTATGTTAAATCTGTTGGGTTAAATGTCCTCCCGATGGTGTGGAGAGGGGGGTGCTAGTTCAGGTGTCAACTGACCGTGGTTCAAAACGACGAGGTCCGTCCTCAAATAGCCCTAGTGTTGCTTTACAACTGGACATTAATATAAATAAACTAAACTAATCTCTTTATTATAGCTCAGTTCTTAACTTATTAAGCTAAATAATAATTTGCAAGAATTTTTCAGGGTTTTTTACCCCCAATCTCCCAAGTTGTTCATTCAATCATCTTTTTTTTCTTTCTTGCATACTATAAGAAATTTTTGCAATCCTCAAACAAATTTGAACTGAAGATTCATAAATCTTCAGGTTTTAGACATGCTTGTATCAGAAAAGTAAGACATTTGGGGAATTATGTCTGTTCGTCACTTTTCTTGTGTGAACTCAGACTTTTTGATTAGTAATGGATGGGATTCGGTACATTGTCTTAATAACCATAATTCCAATCAAATCTCGAATGAATTACATTCAGATGATGTCCGCTTGTGTAATTGCCCGAAAGACTTGAAACGTACAGAGCTAAAGAATAAAATTTTGTACTTGGGTATATTTAAAATTAGTTGCATATCAAATTTTAAATCAAATCCATCCAAAAGTTGGCCATCTGTCGTTATTTTACATATTTGCGAACGCTTATATTTTGCGTGTCGTATTTTTGCATGTTTGTAAACGCAATAAACCATGAATGCAGCTATATTGATAAATGAAATCTTACACAATTTAACATCTAAAGAAGGCTTTTATCAAATTTTAAATTAAATCTGTCCAGAAATATTGACCTTTTGTCAGTCTATAAATTCAAAACTAACTATAATTTCAGGTATTCAAAAACGATAATTTAAAAATGCAATAACTTATTTAAATGAAACAATTTAGTACGTGATCTTGGCAATTGTAATTCTATCTCAAATTTCCGTTTCATGGGTAAACAAAAGATGTCTAAAATGTATACTTCAATATGTTATGCAGCACAAAAGGCTCATGTGCAGGAATATTAAAAATCTTAGCTTTTTTGGTGTCCTCAGTTTTGGGCTAATTTCTAAGATAAAACTTAAGAAATTAATTTGGATTTAAATTAAATGTTAAAATAGCATTATATATATATATATATATAATCAACAAAGAAATTTTTTGTTTTAGTTATTTTTTATTAAATAATTAGAATTAATATAACTTTGTATATACAAATAACAGAGTCACAATATTAAGTGGCAAAATAGAAAGCGAATTTCCTGCAATTTTCCGTTCTCTATATGGTGTTGGATTGTTATTTTTGCTTGTTTTTATTTATTCGCTTTCTTTCTTTCTTTTTTTTCGTTTCTAATTTATGAAGCTGATAATGAAGCTGATAATTTCTTATTCTGTCCATCTCCTGTAATGCTTCATTATTGCAAAGAACCTTTTTGTTGATTTTCAAAAGAATTCAGCTCGCATTCTTCACTTTCATGTGAAAACTTCTGAAATCTTTGCATTTTACAGATTTAGCTACTCCTTGCTGCTTTCAATTGCCATTACAAACTATTAAAACTCTATTTAAAGTCTTATTTATTCTTTTAAAAGGAATTACATTTAATGAATTAATTAATATATGAAAAAAACTATATTGACATCAAGTGTCATCCACTACAAGTTTAAAAAAATGTATTTGAAATCGAGTGGTTGAATAAAAAGTATTTTAAGAACGATTGAAAATCGGAACAAGATATATGAATAAATATAGGGAGAGTGTGAAATAATAGTAGGAATTGGAAAAAGTGTATGCACACACTTAGAGAAAAAACAACAACAACTAACAATTCTTCATTATAATTATTATTATTTTGTAAAAAAATGGGGCAAGTTTGAAGAAATAATGTCAGAAATTTGTAAGTATAAAAATTTACGAAGTTATAATTGTATGTGTATCTTTTATTGTAACTAAAAATAAAGTTTTTAAAAAAATCTTTTTGTGTTTATTTTTGTCTTCTTTCCATCACTTTGAAGATAATTTATGGTTGTCATGCCACCATTTCTACAGAGGGTCAGGAATGTACTCATTCTTGATTAATCCAGTGACCATGAAAAAGTTTTTGTTCGAATATTTTTCTTGGTTCCCACTTCTTTTAATGCATGAATGCAATTTAAATCAATCAATTTGCTAGATTTACATCACGTTTTAAAGTAGCATTTGGGCAATTTTGTAGCGAAACTCTTATTTATGATCCATTGTCAGATGCGGAAAATGAGGTTCGTATTTCATTCACTATAAAATGTCTCCGAAGGTCGTTTATGGATATTAAGGTTATTTCAGGCTCGCAACAACAAGTTGAAAAATCTAATAAACGATAGGCAGATAAAAAGCTTAGCACAACTTTTCATAGAACAACAACTCGATTGCTTTAACTACAGCCTCGTCAATGTCCCAGCACAAGCACCATACAAAAAACTCCAAATACTTCTTCTCAAACCAAATTGCTCCCTTCGGCTGACGCTGTTATTTCTTCAAAAGAAACAGAAGTGAAAAAATCTCTGGAATCTAGTGCTGATGCCGAGATAAGCTCACCCTTTTTGTCAGATGGTGACGATGACACGTTAGAATACAACATGTCTGAGGTCTTGGAGGATTCCCCAGATGTGATTAGTTCTCCACCTCCCTGTAAGCCCAAAAGAGGAAAAATATATTATTCCGACAAAATACAAAAATATTTATCATTTTTACACTCTTTAACATTGTTATTTATTGCCATGAATTTTCTTTTTGTTTTTTCATGTTGCATAATTTAGAACGATTTTAATTCCATATTGTTTACTTAGTAGTCAATATTTAATCCTTTTATCGATTTACGTTATGCCCGCTGTTATTTTAGATGTTTTAGATTTAATGATGCAATGTGAAAAACTGACTAACTGTACTTGTCAATTATCACGAAAAATTTCAATATTTTTAGAATTTTAACACATTTTATGCAAAATCACCATATATTTTAACACCATGAACTTGTTTATTCTCCATACGTTTGGTGCAGTATGGCCATGAATGGCTCTTGCGCCTGTAAAACCAACCAACCAACCTTAACTACAACATTACGAAACGAATGCAACTTGACAGATACGCTAATGGCAAGTAGGAGACGAAACTTCGAAAATTTAACAGAGAGAGTTGTGCAGCAGAGTGTGAGTAAAGTTCCTCTCCTCTCACCACGCGTAGCGGGTATTCCTAGCGTCACTTTCAAGATGGCTGTTTCCACATTTAATCAATTTAACTTAAGTGACAATTTCTAAATCCACTCTGATGTCGTTAATCGTCGATTCCCATAGTGTGCGTTGTATAGAAATGAGTACAAGAAACAATCATATTCTTGATTATTGTATTAGTTATATATTTACAGAATAAAAAAAACATTCGAATATATAAAGTCCCTTCGTTCCTGGCGAACGACACGACCTTCCCACTGTGTCTCTCGTCCTAATCCCCTTTTGTCGTTATCTCTTGGTCCCTTTGAAAAGCGTCTCACCCCCTCGGACAGCACGTGACCTTTTTTCTTACCGGTTTGAGTTTAGTTTTATTAATGTCCCGTTTTAAAGCAACACGAG
Source organism: Argiope trifasciata (assembly GCA_026543055.1). NCBI lineage: Eukaryota > Metazoa > Arthropoda > Arachnida > Araneae > Araneidae > Argiope > Argiope trifasciata. The sequence goes on from JAPMOQ010044256.1 coordinate 793,459, forward strand.
GACTATTTTGGGACGGACCTCTTCATTTTGAACCATGGTCAGATGACGAGGACGACACCTGAAAAGGCACCCCCTTCTCCACACCACGCCACACCACACCAGCGGGAGGACGTTTGGCCTGATAGATTTAACGTGCAAGAGACCCCCCTCACACGACGGTTCTTCGGTGGAATCGAGTCTCGAACCTGAAACCCTCCGGTTCCGAAGCCGAGACCTTACCACCAGGCCACCGTGGTCCCTGACCGGTTTGAAACCTTCCTCGTTGAAAGTGGAGGAGCGGGAATCATACAGTGTGTATATTTAATCCAAGGAAAAATTCTTCGTCACTTTTTTTTTGTTTATTTTCAGTACACACACATATTTATGCATACATGGACGACGATTACAGATATACAAGGAAACACATAATATATGTATTGAAACATAGAAAATTCAGCTAACAACGAGCGAACAAATCATACTTTTTGCCGCTAACGGAGAGCGAGCGGGTGCCTGCCTGCACCAGTTACATACCAACACCGGATCTGGTTTACAAAAAATCTCAAGAGCGCTCCCCTCACATTCCAAACATACTTCTGGGTTGGCGCCATCTATGTCCAGTATTCATTTATACATATGAATAAGTATACAAAGAATAAAAAGAACAAAATAATTAACTAAAAACTATTAACTAATTAAATCACATAAATAAGCTGTCTCCCCAAAACTTTCCCCTTTCTTTCTAATAAAAGCTTATCCTAGAGAACGACCAGCATCGAATTGGCATATTGTAATCAGTGGCGATTTTCGATAATACAAGGCCACGGGCGCTGATATATTTTGAGGCTCCTTCTGGGTAAACTCTATTGTTGGGAAAAAGTAGCAAGATAAACTTATTTCGGTTTTAACTTTTATCTTAATATTTACTTTGGGATATCGTTATGTATTGAAAGGCAATTCCTAATGCATTTATAGCTCTTATTTGTACAGATATTGTCTTTATCGACCCATTTTATAAACTAAATTATTTTTATAATTGTTTCTAGACCAATGAATCTTGCATTTTATTACATATATCTAATTTAAAGCAGCAGCCATTGAGTTCTTTAGAGATTTTTATTTTTCAAGGAAAGATTTCTATTCTTCTTTTTATATATTTCAAGGGAATAGCTCAATATTTATATCAAGATTATTTATGCAAATCCTGGAGAACGTGCTGTACGAATAAAAGAGAGAGGCGATGAGAAAGTATTCTGAACTTACAAAATTTAAGAAAAGAATATGCAGTCTCGGAGTCTTAATTCGGCAAGAATTTTCTTAAACAGTTTGCTTCTTCATTAACACTTTTGTCGGTGAACGAACACTTTTCGGTGAATTCACCGATAATTTACTTTTTCGGTACAGAAAAAGTTGAAATTTCTGTGAATCAGACCGAAAGGGAGACTTGAACAATTGAATTTACCTTTGGCATAGCACTATGATACACGTCCAAGTAGATTTTGAGGCCCCTTTGAACTAAGCGACCGCCTGTGCGGAAATCCGCCACTGGCTATAATTAAGAAATATTAACATCTGGCTGGAGTTTAGCATTTTCAGTGAATTTATTGAATCATCTTTGGCAATTAGTCCCTGACATGCGGTTAATAGTATCCGAAAATCGAATTTTTCTTTTAGAGGCATTTTTTCCATCCGATTGAAACAAGAATTTGATACAAAACTACACTTGAAGTCACAAAATCCCATACCAAATTTGAGATATTTAAATCATTACATTTTGAGTTATCGCGTTTACATGCTTCTAGAAGTATATACCAACAGTCAGTTATAACTTCTCATTGGATTCTGCTCAAAATTTGTTACGAATCACACATGTTTAATTAGTATACGAATCTTTGCTATTTAATTCTCTTCTTTTAGTATTAATTGTATTAATAATTTTAAGTTTCCAAATGTGGTCTAAAAAGCGGAGATTTGACAAAATCACTAATTCGAATTTCAAAACATTCTCTGTACTACGTATTCAAGAAAGTAATAAAATGACAAATTAACGCCTTTTTATTTTCTCTTATACATAGTACAGAAAAAGTATTGAAATCGTCAAAATATTAGAACTCGGAATTTTGATTACTCTTCACGTTTTACCTCTTCTGAGTTTGAGAAATATATTTTTGGAAAATGTCCGTCTATACTTTTGCGACAAATATACGATAAAAGGCTTTGAGCTAGATGAGTGAAATTTCGTGTATGGTCTTTACACCAAATTCCTAGATTTCTATCAAATTTTCAGCGCAATCTGTTCCGAGGAATTGTACCTGTCTTGCATATGAATATTAGTTAAAACGATAATTATAGAACGAAGCACAAATTAAGCATCTACAGTGTAGACAGGAACTAAATTTTGAACCGACTCCCAGCGTGACTCTAAATATGTAAGCAAATAACAGTGTTGATTTAAAATTATCTGTTATAAGTCTTACTCACTGTGATGAAACGAAAAAAAAAGTTTTAGAATGTACATCTAATAAACTGAATAATAAACAAAATTTATACATTACCACTGAGATTACATTATCTATATATTATTTGCTTTAGTGACTTTGAATTTATTTTTACTCAGGAGGAAGCCAAAGATTTTAAGAGTACCGTTGGAAATAAAATAACTTTTCAGGGATTTTTAAAAGTCCTTTAATAATTATAAATTTTATATGTCCTGTTATTATTATCTTCTATTACAAGTATATTATTTGCCTTGCCTTTTTTATTCGAGGAAGTTTTTTAGAATTTTAACTGACTTCAAACTTCAACAAAGTTTGTATAAAATAGATGTAACTGCTAAATGATAAATGATTTAAATATTCTTGCTGACTAGATGATTTTGAATAAGTTTTCATCAAAATCAATTTTTAAAAACCCTCCTTCAGATGCTACATTCATTGGAATTGCTCCATTCCAAAGATTCCAAAGATATGATAATTTTTACTTGCGGACAATTGCAATACTTAAACAATCCTTTCTCACTCTTCCATAATTTTTATAATGCGTTTACATAGAAACTGCATTTTGTTTTTGTCAGATGAAACTTACAATAAATTTCCAGTTCTTGGTGAAGATCTCAATTACCAGCTACTGGTTTCCATTAAAGATCAACGGTGATTAGAGACACCTCTGGATGAGCTAGAAAATGCATGAAGATGCAGACATGACTAGCCAGTAGTGGGCACAAATTCTTTCTTCCAAAATAAATTACTTTTGGATACATGCCAAAACACATTTGCAACCATTTTCACAGTAACTATAGAAGCTGTTGTTCGAGTCCTTACTATCCTTAGTTATGGACATTTCAAAGGGAAACCAACGGATTGATAAAACTTTTCGAAAGTAATCTGTAATTCGGGATCAATTGCAACAACGACTTACGAAACGAAATTGACATGCAGCATTCGCAAACTGTTACATATCCTTCTTATGTAGGGCCGCGATGGCCTGGTGGTAAGGTCTCGCATCGAAACCGGAGAGTTGCAGGTTCGAGGCCCGATTCCACCGAAGAACCACCGTGCAAGCGAGTCTGGTAGACGTTAAATCCGCCGGGGCCAAACTTCTTTCCGCTTGTGTAATGAAGAGAGGGGAGTGCCAGTTCAGGTGTTGTCCTCATCACCTGACAGCGGCTCAAAATGACGAGGTCCATCTCAAAAGAGCCCTAGTGTTGCTTCAAATACGGGATGTTAATATAACTAAACTAAACCTTCTTATGCATTCAGAAATTTAGATAACTATCGCCGGCGTCCTAGCATAGAGGTAGAGTGTCTTCCCCGTGATCTGGGCTTCCCTGGTTCGAGTCTCGGTTTGGGCATGGTTGTTCTTCGATGTTCTATTTGTGAGATGTATGAATGTGCCCACCCCTGTAAAAAGGGGTTGTGCAAGGGAACGTGGCGCATGAAGTAACTTAGTCGTACTCTTGGCACTAGTTGGCGCTACTGAAAGAATAAGAGACGCCCATTTCAGCTTAAATTGTCGACAGTACCTGTCAGCAGGCTTGTAGAGTGCCATAAATTGCAACAACAACAGATAACTATCGCTGATTTGAACCACATTTGCAGCGCTAGAGAAAAACTTCCTCTAGTTCATTCGATTGGAATATCTTATCATGTTACAAATTCGAGTTTGCTTGTTTTTGAGTTTCTCACTTCCCTAGTACGTCAGATTTTGAAAGGACTCATATATCTAAAATAGACGTAGATGTTTCATTACTTTGATTTCTTTTTTCAGGAGTTCTCAGAAGAATTCACTCTCCACCACGAACTTGAGAAGAGATTGCCTCGAGTCCCTGAAACTCACTCTCCAAAACTGCGCCTACATGACGTGCGACGCAACGATGTTGCCAAATTATGAAGTCGTTACTATTCAAATTTTAAAATCTCTTTAAAAGAGCTATAAATAAAAGAATCTGTTTAAGCAATTTTTATGTAACTTCTCTATAAATATAATCTTTAGTCAGTTCTGTAGAAATTGGTTGAAAATCAATCTCACACAGTTCTTCTTGTTAAATTAGTATGTAGTGGAAGCTTTATAAGCCAGATAACATCCTCAAGACGGAGTGATCATTTTTAGTCTTGGGGTTATGTTATCTGGCTACCATCCGTAAGATCGCGAGTTTGGAACGAACATTTTATATACTGCCGAATATTTTTCTAATTATATTTTATATTTGCAAAGGGCTAAAAGGAGTTTGCAATTTTAATTTAAAAAAATCCATGCATTAAAATAAGAGTAAAATAGGTTGATAATATATTTTAAAATAAAAAATTATAAAATATATGACATAAAATTATATGACGATATTAAAAATCGGAAAAAATAATATTAAAAAACTGTAGAGTCTTCTGAGAAATGACTTGGAAAGAGAATCAAGAACAAAGAAAAATCTTTGTGAAAGTGAAACAGAGAACTTTGAAATAAAAGACATTTTAAACGTACAATTGTTTTTTCTCTTTTTTTTAAATCTGTTGTAGAGTATTTTCAAAGAAAAAGATAAACACTAAAAGAAAACTTATTCGAAAAAATAAAAATAAACTATACAATATTTACATTCGAATGCAAGAGGTATAAATAAAATTTTGTAGCCATCAAAAATTCTTTTAAACCTCCACCAGTTGAATAAACATATTTTTAGCATTATTTTTGTTTGTGGCAAAGATAACTCAAAATCGCTTTGAGCTAGGTGGGAGTAATTTTGTATACGGATTCTACACCAAATTTGTAGATTTCCATTAAATTTTGAGAAAAGTTCGTTCAAACGAATTCTATTTATCTGACCAACTGAGTATAATTCAACACAATAACTACAAAGTGAAAAGAGCTAGATAAATAAAATTCGATACACAGATTTTACATTTGCACTATAGCCGCCCATCAAATTTTAAGATAAATCCAACAAGTGGATGACCATCTGTCGGCCTATACCCTCAGAAACATGTAAAATCGGTAACTCAAACAAACAATTATCTAAATAAATCAAATTTGGTATGGGATTTTGTGACTTCAAATGTAGTTTTGATTCAATCGGCTTAGAAAAAACGCGTCTAACACAAATAAGATTTTCTGATATTTTTAACCGGATGTCAGGAATTAGTTGCCAAAAATCACACGGCAAGTGTAGTAACAATGCTAAATCTATGCCATATGTTAATATTTTAGGATTATTATATACTTTTGGAAATGGTATTGGCGAGATTGTGCTAATGTGTAGGTTGAATTCCGCCGAGGATCGAACCTACGATGTTTGGTTAGTCCAGTAACTTATTTATTCGACAAAAGGGATCGCTAATGTCTAGGGCTGTTACTGGCTTATTAAAATGTCACCACTTACCAATGCTCTTCAGGGCCTTTCTTGGCATACCACGTTCCTTAGAGAGTATACGAGATTCTTTGAGGGACCACTTACCACTAGTTTAAATGTAAAAATCAGGGGTTAAAATACATTTATATTACTAAAAGCGTGTTTGCAAGATTAGTTAAAAAATTAAAGTTGCTTTGAATTAATGGCAGATATATAAATTTTTAGGTAAATTCCTATAGGAAGACTACCTATTGCAATTATTCTAATGACACAACTTCTGAAAGATTTCTGTAATTCTTCGCTACTTATGGTCCTTTGAGCTCAAAACCACTCTTCGTTCAAAAATGTATTCAGAGAAAAAGACTTTAACCGGTTTGAAATATGTTGTTAGAAATGTACAAATATGTTATTGTTGAAGATAGAAAAAATAAATTAAATAGCCAAATTAAAAATCTTACCTTTGCCTTACAGCTGCCGTGAGAAATAATAATAATAATAATAATAAAACTTAAGCAATGCAATAGATGCGTTAATACAGTTTTAAAGAAACTTTGGAGATGGTGGGAATATCATTGCAACAGTCAACTTTTTTTCTGAAAACTGCATTCAAAAATATTTTTAAGTGAATCAAAGGAAGTGTATTTACATCAGCTTAAGACAAGAAGCATATTTAGGAGAAACAGGATTATATGGTTAGGAAGACTGCATAGCAGCCAGCAAGCTGGTTTGCCTTCCATCCTCTTTGAAAATAAGCTTTTGAAATTTGGAGAAATATTTGGTAGACAAGGGATAATTTGAGTTTCATTACATAATAAAGAAAACTAGATATGCATTTTAGAAGCTTACTGTACACTTTTCACTTTATAATGTTCAAAAGACATTCAAAACGCAAATTTTGAAGAAAATACAATGTTAAAAGAATAAGAGTTTTTACCATATTGAGATAGTGCGCGATATCTCTATGATATCGTTAAATGCATTGAATTTTGCAAAGCATATCTATCATACCATATAATGGCGAACTTTTTTAATAGGAATTTTTAGATTCATGATTATGAATAAGATACTAGAATTTTGTAGCAAATTCTCATTTTTCTTGACATGCAATTTAAAGGCATTTGTGTCTTTAAATATTTACTTTTTCATTTGATAAAACTTGCACATATTAAGTAATTTTTTATATATGCAAATATGAATTAATTTTATATTGTCGAAGAATTTATTTATGTTGTAACACATTTAAGAGTGATTTTTAATTAAAAAAGTTTTTTTCATGTAATATAATCTTAATAATATAATCTAGAGTGCAAATTGGCTAACTTTATTTTAATTTTAAAACAGAACATTTTAAAATTAAAATTCTAATTGAAAAGTAGTCATAAGGACCAACTTTTAAAATTTACAATAACAAAGATAATTCTCCATGAATTTGGCATGGATACATCAAATTATGTTTTATGTAGGATCTGTGATTTGAAAAGGGTCGATGCTGGGGAATCTCAAAGGAAATACTAGTAATCTATTAATTATTATTTATTCTTAACCGAAATATTAAAGGAGCGGTTATTGTGTTAACTGGACGATCGTTTCTGAGAATCAGAAATATATACGAGAGGTGAACTGAAGTAATCAGGAGAAGATAAGATGGATTTGGAGAATTTTTAAAGCTGAGGTGTATTTATAATATTCTTTATCGTTATATTAAAATGTGGAAATATTCTTCGTGCATAAACAGAAAGAGACCAGAATTAACAAAAATTTTATCTATGTGTAGCAGCAATTGACAAAATAAATTTAATCTTCGTTTTCTAATTCATTTTATCCGTGCTTTTCCTCTAATGTAAGATATAAATTATTTAATCTTCCTTTTCATTTGTATTTATATTGGTAATAATGTATCAGTACTTTTCTATACTTCTTAAAAATAATATTTAAGATTTGTTTACTTTATGCATATCTGGGAGAAGTTGGAAGATATAATCTTTTTTTTCTGATAGTGAAATTGAAACTCCATCTAATTAATAACTTTAGGTGTAGACTTTTTAAAATAGGTTAATACGAATTATTAGCTTCATAATAATGAACAAGCTGCTTGAATTTTGTGTTAAATACTTGTTTTTCTATCATATCAGTTATTGCCGGCATTTATGTCCTTAAATATGCATGCCGTCATTTGCACATATAGAATATTTTATAAGTGCAAATATGAATTAACTTTATATTTTTGAAGAATTTCATTACTATGCATAACACATTTAAGGATTGTTTTTAATTTAAATAATTTTCATGTAATAAAACTTTGATTTAGCATTTGTGTTTGTTTTAAATGCTTCCTTAGTTTGACTGGTTTTGTTATGAATTTCTTTGCTTTTTAAACGAATTTTCATATTCATGACGACTAGACATTCTCTCTGTTGTTAGTAAATATTTTTAAAGAAAACTTAATGATAGTATAAAATGCAACCTTCATTTAAATTCGTTTTGTTTTGTAAACTGTGCTATTTCTTATGACCACTTCATAGTAATATAAAAGATTTGAGTTTAATATATTTTATGATAATGTATTCAGAATTAGATGTAAATGTTTATCAATATGTTTGTTATATATTGAATAAAAAATTTATTAATATATAAATTTATTTTATATGTATGCAAAATATAATAATTTTTATGTATAAATCCTATGTTTATTTTTGGATAATCTATAAAATACTAATTAAGTTTCAATCACATGAATGATTTTATTTTTTTTTAGATTTCATTTAAGTCATGACTACTCCATCTGCAGTAGTGGCTGCTGTTGCAGCTGTTATGTTATTTGTTATCTGTAACTTCTCTCTCCATAAAATTGAAGAAGGTAAAGGAATTTTAATTATTTGTCTTGTTTTAGTATAAATTTTTAAAGATATGCATTCAAAAAGCATAAAATATGCTTTTAATATGTGGTATGTATATAGGTGCAAATGTGAAAGTAGTGTGTTCCCCTTCCCTAAATTTAAAGGTTGTCATAAATGTTACGTTAGTAGATCATTAAATTTCTCTTGCCCTGCAATACTAATCTGTTGTATTTCAATCACCATATTGACCTTGCTATCTCATATCCATTTATAGCATTTCTCTTTTTATATATTTAGGTTGATTGTTTTTGAGAATAGATGTAAATGGTTAATCATGACATAAATTATTACAAATATTATCTCATTGATGACTTGTAAAGGAGAAAGGCATATTCTTTTTCTGTGTTAAAACTTCTACTTTAAGATATATTTGTGGATTTTTTATTGTTGATTTGTAGTGCAATTTATTGTTTGTCTTTACAAAGTTTCATCTTGTATTAAAAATAATTATTATTTTAATCATGAGAAAAAATTTTATTAAAAAATTATATTTGGATCCCTCCTCCCCAATTTTTTTTTTTTTTTTTTTTTAATGTAGTACTTAAAAATTTTGTATCTGCTTCCTCTCCTGCTCATTTCTTAGATTATTTTTTTTAAATAATCTAAGAAATCTTTAAATTATATTTTTTAAAAAATATATATAATTTAAATGATTATACAATATCCAAGGTAATCCGATATTTGAATTATAGTGTATAGGAACTTATATAATCTCTTATTATTTCGCATGATATCGATTTGCAAAAATTAATGAAGTTGTGTCCAAATAAAAAATTAGGTGATATCTAGTAGGTTTTTTTTCATCTTTTAAACTGTAAAATGATACACCATTGAACATATGGTACTAGAATATTATAAAAATCTTAAATATCGGTACAGTTAAAAGTTTTTATGAAATCTTTTAAAATCTTCTTTCTTTGATGGGAGGGGGATTTTTTTAAAAAAGTTATCTTGTATTTAATATGAATAATTTGGTTTATAGATTGTTTGTACAACTCGCACATTAGAGTGCATGTTTGACTTATTCGTGCACCATTAAATATGTGTAAATAAGGTGACTAGTGCACATGCTATAGAAGATTTGGTGTAATGAAAGGGACTATGCATTAAGGATATTGGGACATTGCATTATTAAACAAATTTATGCATTTAAATTATCTTTAAATTTTAGCTATATATTGTGTTATATTACTTTTTTAAATAGCTTGACTGCTTATATACAAACAATAGGTAAGTGTTTACATTTGAAAACTAAAACTTTTTAATATGCTTTATATTTAATATAATTTCACTGTCCAATTTTGTGAGAGCATACAATTGTCTATCATACTATGCAAGAGCATATGGTCAAATGATACCAAAATTCTTCGTAAATATATAAAATCCATATCTATATTATTTTTATCCATACTATTTTTCTCTACAAATGCTTTGCGTATTTCCAACCCCACTGCAGAACACTATTCGAATTGTTTAATTCAAATGATTTCTTTGTTCTTTTTTGCTATTATTGGAATGTGAATAAAAAGTATTTTGCTTCATCTAAATTCATAGACAGTATTTTGGAAAGTTTTGTTATTTTTAAGAGGATTTAATACAAAATAATAACAGCAATAAACTTAATGTAATATGCTGATAGGAAAAGAAAAAAAAACAATTTTTAATATTTATGTGTTTTATCTGTGATATTCTAGAAATTAGAGTGTTATATAAATTTTATTTCACAAAGCTGTATAATATTTTGCTAATATCTAATTCATATATGTATTAATTCTTAAATAGTCTAATGAAATGTTAAAAAATATATGTGAATTTATTAAAATTGAAACCTAATGAATCTATAAAAATTGTCAATTTGCATTAATTATACAGTGGTGAACAAATGAACATAGGCATTAATTTTAATACAAATTGCTGTCTGTGATCAAGCAACTTGCATGAAATCTTAAGATTTACAAGTTTTCTTTTAAAATTATTCTATTTTGTTACAAGATTAACATTATGATTTTTTTTATAGGTCATGTTGGAATTTATTACAGGGTAAGTACTATTAGCCTACTATTCACCCTATAAAATTTGTATTATTTTCTAACATATTAATAATGAATCAGTTTCAAATAATGTTTCTGAAAAGAATTATCACTATATTTTATTTATAATTTTTTCTTCAAGGGTGGTGCTCTTTTAAAAGAAACAAGTACGCCTGGATTTCATATGATGATTCCTTTCATTACTACATATCGCTCAATTCAGGTAAATTAGAGTTTTCCCATAGTATCAGAATGTTGTTATTTTAATTTTTATTTTTATGAACTTTAGATTTTGTTTTAAGAATCATAATAATTCTTTTTATTCTTTATTGATTAAATTTCAGTATTTATTTATTGCTAAAACTTAGTTTCTGTTACATATTGATGCAGTTTATAATACAGAATGATTCTTTGAATAGAATTAAGTTTTATTAATTAAGCTTTATTTTCATTTGCAAGAAATATATTTCCAACTAAACAATTACTGCTTTCAAAAGTATTTGTAAAATGAACTTCTGATTTCAGTTTTAAGATATTTTTACATTTAAGAACAATTTGTTGCACCAATGTCTTATTTGAAAGGCATAATTAACATTTAATATTGAAGCATAAATATTTTTTTCTGCATTAGTTGGGTGGGTGTGTGGTGATGAGGGTGTATATATAATCATTAAAAAGGATAGATTCCGTTACCATTCATATATCTGTAATCTTTTGATTATAGATAAATTAAATCAATTATAACCTCTCATAGTAATATTATTTTGGCAGGCCATTGATTAGATTGTTGTAATAAAGTACACTTCTTTATTTCTTTTCTTAAGAAAATATTTTAATTTGCATTTGCCTAGTGAAAATAACAGTGCTTTAAAAGGGAAATTACAGGACACTACTTCTTGTATAATTTTTTTAAGGTCTTATTTAAATAAATGAGATTATCTTTGCTTCAACAGCATATAGTTGCTTATATACCATAGATTAAGAAATATCAAAATTGGGTTTAATTTTTATGAGTTATAAAAATGATTGAAAACTCTTTGTTTGACCATATATTTACTCTGCCCCTCTAAGTTAAACATCTTTAAAAGATATTATGTATTTTATAAATGAAGGGGGGTGGGGAATGACTTAAGTATAGTAGAAGAATGATTCCAATACAATAAATGTAGTTATAAGTGAACTTTTTTGAATGAAATTTTATTATATATTTGTTATATTTAAAAAAAAATCACCTTAACAACAAATTTCACTGTTAACCATAGGAGAAAAATGTTGTAATAAAATATTTATGTACTATTTAAATGCACATTAAAAAAAAACAATGTAATTGTTTTTTTGTTTTTAACAAATTGTTTAATTTTTTTAGGTAACATTACAAACAGATGAGGTGAAAAATGTACCTTGTGGCACAAGGTGAGAATCATTTTCTATCTACCATTAACTGCATTATTTGTCATTAAAAAATTAAACTATTTATATTATATTTATTATAAATACTTTTCCTTTACAGTGGTGGTGTTATGATATATTTTGATCGAATAGAGGTTGTAAACATTCTGACAGCCACCAGTGGTGAGTGTTCTCATTTTATTATCTATGTTATTATATTTTGAATATGGTTATTTAAGTGTGTCATTATTTATTACTTTTACAGTTTTAATTTCTGACTTTTCTTTTCAGTATATGATATTGTTCGAAATTTCACGGCTGATTATGACAAAGCATTGATATTCAATAAGGTCCATCATGAGTTAAATCAATTCTGCAGTGTCCATAACTTACATGAAGTCTATATTGATTTGTTTGGTAAGTTCTTAGTAGATCTCTATGGGTACCCTTTGAAATAAATTAAAAATTTATTATAAACATGGGAGGAAAGGCATTTAATATTTTCTTCAGAAGGGAAAACACTTTTTTTTCTTCTGTTAGATTAACTTTTTTTTTACTTTAATGTATTTATTTTGATTTTTAATACCACTTATATAGAAAAAAAGAAAATCTTATTTTTAAAATTATTTGCATTTTTACCTTTATCTAATTCTTAACCTATTCATACTGTTTGTGTACGATTCTTTATTTTCGTTAATAGTTTTATTTGTGATGTGCAATACTTATTTATATTTTTATAAAAACTGTATGTAGATTAGAATATGCATATTTATCAATAAAATACAAAATTTTCAGTTTAAGAAACAATATGACAACATTGCATTTCATTGAAATTAAAAATAAATACTTTGAATATATTAGGGAATGTGAATATTTGTAATGTCTATGTGTATATATATCAGTGTGTATGTGCGCTTTTATGTATTTTATTGCCCTTCAAAATGTACCTTTTTAGCTTCAAAACAAGATATATAGGGTTCTAGTTCAGTACTATCAAAATTTAGAAATGTGTGAATAACATATCAAACTGTTGAGACTTTCCCTCTCAAAAGCGATTGTATTTATTAATTTTGACATATTGTCTATCAAGCTTTGACTAAACAGGATTCTTTAATTGCTTATCTTATCCGAAACTCTCAAAATCTTCTTGTCAAAACCCAAATGTCTTTTTAAGGTTTGTGAAAGCATTTATGGATTGTCATGGTGATGATAAGTTGAAAATTAAGCAAACTTAAACTGCATGTAATGGAAATAATTTTGAGGAGATGGAAAGTCATTGGGAGAGTGAAAACATTGAAGAATACGTATGTAAAGTGCACCTAGAAGTTGTACTAAAACCAACCTCCTTACTATATATATATAATATTTAAAACCATTTGTCACAAAACATGACCCATTTTCTTCTTCCATTAATTGTTACTCAATGGATTGTGAATTTTAGTTGTAGAGAAATTGAATGTCCTCATCCAATATAAAGCTAGCTCTTGGCCCTTAAGGAAACTTTCATTTTCACTAGAAAATTTTGTGTGTGCAAGAGTTCTTAGCAATTTACTGTTGAAGGGGGGAAAAACACCAATAAATTTAATTTATTATAATGAACAATTTCTCTGATTAGAATAATCATACCAAGATGTAATAGTTTTAATTCTCCCTTCATTTTTTTAGAGTATATCCTTAGTCTTTCTCTAAATATCCATTTCTTAAGTGCGTCAAACATGTTTAAACATTGAATTCTAATGAGTTGGTGCAAAGTTATCATCCTATAGGTAAACGTAATAAATTTGACTCTATTTTCCATTATTTAAAGGTATTACAATGCTTTTTATTGTGTAGAATATATGTAATACTATTTACCCATACTATGCAAGTTTAAATAATATCAATTTGTGTTTTTAAAAAAAGCTTCTGACTTCTATAAGTCAAATAATAAATTCAAAACTATTGTTGAAGTACTATCTTTCTGAATTTCGATTTTCATTAGAATTCTTATTTACAAATTGCTCCCTATATTATTTCTTGCATATAAGTTGCTTTGAAATTATGAAAGGGAAAATTAGTACATATACAACTAAAATAAATTTTATATATTAAAAAAAGTATTTCTAAGGATATTGAAAGTATTTACTTCCAAATTTAATCAAAAATATTTGTGATATATTATTCATATTCTCTGGATTTTGTATGTTTTGTTGAAAATTTTGCATGTGGTAAGTATAAATAAAACTAGAAAAATTAGAGCTCAAAATTAATCCTTTATATTTTCCTGAATAATCAACATATTATTTTTAAGAAAATGCACTTTATAAGTGTTGTGCACTGTAAACAAAACTATTAGTGAAAGTTATTAATGTTCATTAATTCTCTGTGAAATGGTATGAGCCCAAATTACTTCCTTCATTAGATTCTTGTTGGTTCTCTAAATACTCCTCTTGTGACTGAGAATGAAGATTCATTCTCAGTCAATGAATCTTCATTATAATTCATTAGTTATAATGACTCTTCATTATAAAATGAAGTTCATACTTATGAAGTCAGTTCATATGTATTCTTTTTATGTATCATACATATTTTTCAAGTGTATTTTGTGAAACTTTTCGTGATATATATATATATAAACTGTGTAAATCTTAAAATAATCAAATAAAGTGTGTTTCAATGTTGGTATTGAAATTTCATTGGAAAAATTTTAATTTTCAAATTTTGTTAAAATCTTTTCCTGATAATTAAAAAGTAATTTTGTTAAACTTTTTTGGATAAAGATTTGGATTGTTCCAATCCATGATGAATTTTGTCTTTATTTGACGCAGAGAATACCTTCATCTAGTAATATAACTTAGTATTTTCTGACTTCACGAATGTGCAAAATCTGAAGCTCATTGGAAACAGGCCATCTAGTGAAATAGGAAAATAAATATTGGTGTTTAAACTTGCATTGTGTTGCCATTAATATGATTTTAAATTCTGTTTGATATGAAACAAATTATCAATGGTTAATCTGTTTAGATCTATTACCATTGAATTGTAACTTGGCAATTAGAATCTTTATTTATAAGATGTGTTAATGTATAATTTATTATCTTTTAAAAAGTCAAGTGTCAAGATAATTTTATTTCATCGTTCTATAATGTTATCCATACATTATAATTCCAAAATTGTTTTCAAAATGTGCAAAAATTTCCAAAATGTGTTTTACTATATTTTAGATCAGATTGATGAAAATTTAAAAACAGCACTTCAAAAAGATCTGAACAACATGGCTCCTGGTTTATTCATTCAGGCTGTAAGAGTTACCAAACCCAAAATTCCTGAAACGATCAGAAAAAATTATGAGCTTATGTGAGTGGAATTTGCTTAAATGTTTTTTTATAATTAAAAAAAAAACTTTCTATTCTTCCATTTATTTGTTAAGTATCATTTATCACTTTTCTTCTGATGCAAGAGTGTATTTTGATGCATAAAAAATATTTAGATTTTATCTTAATTTTATATCATCATGTTTGAGTCCAATGAATTTCAGATATTAAAATTTCCATAATTTTAGAAAAGTTTTCAAAATTAAAAACAATTCTTTGCATATAAATTATGTTAATAATATAGATTATTCATTGATTTTTTAAAAATTCTATCAGTATTTCATATTTATGCTGTATATTTTTCTTTCAAGGGAGGGTGAAAAAACAAAGTTATTGATTGCTGTTCAACGTCAAAAGGTTGTTGAGAAAGATGCTGAAACAGAAAGAAAGAAAGCTGTTATTGGTATGATTAGAAAAAAATTCCTTATATATATATATATATAATATATAATATAATATAATATGTGTGTGTGTGTGTGTATAATATAAAGCAAATCCATTTATTAATTCACTCTCACTCACTTATCAAGAAATCTCCCAAACTACTGAGACTAGACAATCTTCAAATTTGCCTAATGGCTACTTTTTAATAGGTGCTCACTAAGAAAGGATTATTCAAAGTTTTAATGAGTATTTTGGTTAAAATTTTACTTAAATTTTAATGTTGCTTCATAATAACCTTCATAGTAACCTTTTAATATTTTAAACTTGAAAGTTCTTTTTCCCGCATATGAAAGTGTGTGTGTGTGGGGGGGGGACTTTTTAAGTATGTGAATAATGGTTGTTACTACAGATATGTTATGGATGGCATGTTCCTGATTTCTTTTCTGTTGTTTTTGTCAACAGTTTTATTTATTTTTGTGTTGGATGCTCCATTTCATAAATATTTTGGGAGTAGTTTTTTCAGGGTTACTACAGATCTGGAAAAATACTAGGAATTTAAAAGTCTAAAAAAAATTGGGAAATTTAGAAATTTTCATGAAATTCAAGGAATTTTAAGGTCCCTCCCCCCCCCCCCCTTTCTAAAAAGTGCAGATTGCAGAAATAAAATATTGTAGCTATAGTTCCAAAAATGAAAAATTTAGAGCTATGTAATTGCTGACATGCATCCTTTATTGCTTTATAGCTCAGTCTGAAATCAATTTAAAAAACAAATTCTTTTTTCATGAGAACCCAGATTACAGTTGATGAAAATGCTCAAAACTGTTGCAATTGTGTGAGTAAATAAAATAAATTTCTCTTATAGGAATAGCTATATTCAATGTGTAGAAGCATTATAATGGTGTTTAGTCACAAATGTTTACTCAGTGGTTTGTTTATTATTTTAGAAATTTATATTTTCCAGAGTAGTTTTTAGAATTATTCAAACCATGTATCTAATATGGATTAAACAGATAAAATTATTAATCTTGACTTTGCTGTGTATTTAATAGATGTTGCAAAATCTATTTGCGTTTTAGTGCTCATTTTGTCAGAAGATAATAACCTTAAGTAAAATGAAAACAAACTAGTCATGCAAACAAAGGAAATCATACAAGAATATATACTAGTTCAAAAAATGTCATCATTGATATTGGAACTTTGTCTCATTGGAACTTTGTCTTTGATCATTGATATTGGATCATGTGCCAAGTCTGAAAAGATCAAATATAACATGAGCAAAGAAAGAAGGGAATGATTTTGAACTTTTTTAGTGTAAGAACAATAATTCATATCTTAGTTTTTATGGACATTAAATCATGTTGCATCACATCTATTCTTTTAAGGCATTCAATGATATATCAGAAATCTTTTCACATCTGTCCCCATAATGAAATAGCCAAAAATATGTTAGGTCATTAAAAGAATGTGATTTATTTATTATGGATTAGCTCCATATTTTTTCAATTAAAAACTTACAAATTCTTTGGACTGCATTTCATACTAAGGCCGAATGAATCTTTTGTAAAATATTGGTGTGAATCAACCATTCAAATCTCCACAAAATGTTGAAATTCAGTAAAACACATTCATTTCAATAATTTTTCAGTGATTGATTGTGATGTGAATTTAAAATTATGAACAAAAATTGTTTTGATTAACATATTACATATTCCTCACAGAACAGTGAAAATACATGGTAATGGCATGTGCTTATTCCTCTTCCTAATCTATTTAGTTGTCTCACACTTCACCACTAAAAAAATTCTGATGAGAATTTATATATTGGTGACTCTGTAAATGACCTTGGATGGTGTTAGAAATAAAAGGAGTTAGAAATTCAAGTATGAGAAAAATTATGAAATTTGAACTTCAAATGTTAAGGTTATCTGCTGACCCCAAGATGATACAGCTGAAGGTCTAAATATAGGCAAAATCAATCAGATTGGCCACATTATTGTTTGGAAACAATACTGCATTTGAAAAAAAAAAAGGGGGTGGGACATTTGTAGGAAGTGATGACAATGAACTGTTTTGGGTATATATGATGTCCTTAAATTTAGAGAAAAGGTTCACCATCTCCAAAAGAAGAATTAGTGATTGGTGCTGCTAGATAGTAGAATATGCAACAGTTGGTCATAGAAAAGCTTCTCAATATAGTGGAGTGGTTGATTGCACATTCTATCTTATCTGCTTTATAATATTTCAAAAGTGGTTGAAATTTGGACTAACAATATAAATCATATGTTCAACAACTGTCAAAGATTCAAGTGCTTCACTTTGCAATAGTCTAGAATTCCTCATGGTATTAACTTTAATACATCATGAAAATGTTAAGGTTTGATATCTATGGAATTACTTTTGAATTCACAAAACACAATAAAGAATCAAATGAATACAGTTCATGGGAGGTTTTAATGAAGAGCACTATTTTGATACAATTAGTTGAAAGCTATTAGAAAACATATCAAAGTCACTTTGAAAATAATAGACTGGTAGTGAATAAAGACACCTAAAATTGAGAGATTGAGTGTAATAATAGGCTTAGAATTCATAGAAGAGCTCTTAAAAATATACTTAAATTTAGAGAATTATGAGAATATAAATGACAAATCAATTCATTCATGTCCAAAATATCACACTTGTTTTCTTTCCCACCTTTTTTTAAAAAAAAAAAAAAAAAATAATGTAAATAGCTGATTTATCTCAAATGTTCTTTTTTTTTTTTTTTTTTTTTTTTCTTTTAAAGTTTTGATGTTTTCTTTTCAGAGGCTCAAAAAAATGCTGAAGTGGCCAAAATTCAATATGAACAAAAAATAATGGAAAAAGAATCATTAAAAAAGATGTCCTTGTTAGAAGGTATTTTTAGAGTTATCATGCTGATGGTGTAAACAAATTCAGATAGTAATTTACAGAATTTGCCAATTTTCAAGTGCTATTTGATTATTCAAGAAATCTAATTTTTGTAGTTATAGTAATGGGATTTTTTAAATTAAAATTAGCCGTATTTTAAAATTAAAGCTAAAAATTAGTTCAATATTTTCTTAATATTAAAATGTATGTAATATTAAATTTTGTTGTTTCTTTGCATTTATAGGTTTGTTATACATATATTAATAAAACTGACATTTTGCCAGATTTTTTAAAAATATTTTAATGTTTTCTATTGATATATTTATATAATATGAAATGTTTTTACCGTCTATGCTTTTATTCTGTTAGATGAAATGGCTTTCTCTAGAGCAAAAACTAGAGCTGAATCCGAGGCATACTATAAAAAGCAGTTAGCAGAAGGAAATAAGGTATCAAAATATATTATGTGTATTAAGGAAATATATATTGTGTGCATCACTGATGAGTAAATTTTTTTTCTTTTGTGAATAAGCAAAAGAAGGAAAAAAAAAATTTATAAAAAGGCTGACTAATATAATTTACTATAAACATAATAATTAAAAAACTATTTAAAAGTTTTTTAAATGATTTATACTAATACACTTAGTGAAGTTAATTGAATTTCTAAACCCAGGTTGGCAGTGTTTATAAATATTGTATTTATAAAAATTGTAAAATCTGTGACATATCATAATTTGCCCAATGCTGATGTAAATGGTTTTGCTGCACAAGTCCATTATAACATATATAATATCCACTATACAAAACCACTATAACATTCCTACAATTTTGCTTTTACTTGTTGAGAACTTGCAATTGCTGAATTCGCAAGAATGGCAGGCAGAGTGTCTAAACCTTTGGACATAGTAATTGAAAGAACAAATGGTTAGAATGGAGGATTTAATTATGTGTGGTAATGAAATTTGAATAAAGATGTATGAAAAAGAATAAAAGAAAAACAAGTTATTAATTAGTCAAAATTTCAGGTTGTAGAATGTTAGCATGGTATAGTAATAAATGTGGCCTAATTAGAGATGAATTTTTGAGCTTTCCTGATTTTCTTGAGATGTTTAGGATCATGTGTTTAAAATTCTTTAATTATGACATTATTTTTTTAAACCCTTATTGAACTTTGTGTGTGAAATTTGGCAAGTTATAAATTAGTATTTGATGGTGGATTGTTGAGTTGTTACAAATACTGTTTTGGACAAATCCTGACATGTGGTTAATTTGCCCTATTGTCTTGTTTTGTGAAAATAAAATAAAGTGTATTTTTTTAGTAGCAGTAGTTGAAACAGAATTAGTTTGTTATATCAGGTTTTATAAACATAATTTTTTAAATATATATGTATGTTTGAAACTGCATCTATATTTCAAGAACATTAATATAAAATGTAAATTGAATAATATAATCTGAAATCTTTCACTGAGAAGGAATATTTCTTAATATATAAGTATTTTATCATATAATACACTTTAATATTTTTGTTATCATTACTTCAAATTTTAGATTTCATTGATATAATGCAAGTTTTCTTAAAGTTATTCTTCAATTTCCCTGTTTTACACAACATCTTTAAAAGAAAAACAAAAAAAACTGACCTTTAGTTATTTTTATTGTCTTGCAATCCAATTTTTGAATTCAATTATGGAATTTAAAAAAGTTTTTATAAATAGAGGAATACACAGTAATATATTAATTTTGAAATTAAAGTTTTCTTAGTACTTTTGACCTTTATTATAAACATACGTTTTTTTTTTCTTTATTAGAATTTATTTTACAGCTATAAAAATTTTGTCAATGTCTTTAAAAACTAAAACAATTATTATACTTTGCTTAAAATATCAATGAAATTGGCTATAAGCTATTTCTGTTGAAAATTTTAGTCTTCAAATATTCCGAAATTGTTAATATATGCATGTTGACTCTTTTGTCAACATTGTGCTTATCTTGTATGTTTTTATGTCAGTTGAACCTTACAAAAAGAATCCCATTTGATATGTAATTGTATATGTTTGCAGATGCTTTTGACTTCTTGTATACAATTTTAGATTTGAATTGCGACCAGTTTTTATAATTATCTTTTAAAATATTTAAAAATTGTTATTTTTAATTATTATTTCCTTATTTTTCACCAATTGTTCTTATAATAATAATTTTCTGTTTTACAGTTGCTTCTGACCCCAGAATATTTGGAGCTAAAGAAATTGGAAGCAATTTCTCAAAATAGCAAAATATATTTTGGAACTGATATTCCTACTATGTTCATGGATTCTAGTCAAGTTTCATCTCAGGACAAGAAAATTGCATCCAGTTTGGGCATGGTAAAATTTGTTGTATATTTCTTAGTTTATTTAATTATCTTTTTAAAAAATGATGATTATAAACCAATTACTTGCTTCTGTGAAGTAAGACCAGATAAATGTTTCTTTATAATTAAATTTTTTGCAATATCTGCTCCTTCCGCTCATTTTCTCATAGTGCTGCTTCATGTTGTCCAGGGCTCTCAAGGATATTATAATGGTTCTAAATATCCCAATCCTTTAGGAACCCATAAAAGGGCCATAATACTTGTGTCAAGATCCTAAGAAAAACCCATCTTCTATTATGAGGTTTTATTCAGAATAGTTAAAGTGTTTATTTTCTATTAATCCAAAAAAAAAAAAAAAAAAAAGAGTTTAGTTTCAAATATTTGATGTATTATTACAAATTGAAAAATAAATTAGCTCATTTAGCTGGAATGCAGCCTATTAGAAAAAATAAATTTGAATATATATTAAATTTTTGTCTAAATAAAATAGAGATGCCAAAAACTTCAAAATTTCTGAGATTTGATCCATTAGAAATAATTAGTATTTACATGTGTGTGTTTGCAGAAAGATAAAATAACTTCATTAAATAAAAGAAAATAATATAGTAAACTTATATATATATATATATATATATATATATATATATATATATCGAAGTATTATTGTAATCTGGTTGAAAATTTTGTATTTTATTATTATTTTTGTAAAACTTTGTTAAATTAATTGCTAATAAGGCATCAAAACTATGTCTCAAATTGCCTTGAAAATATTGAAAGTAGCCTTTAAAAAATGCCTTAAACATACCTTCGAACATCTATGAAATATGTGTAGTTACTACAAGAATTAGTTGAAAACTTTGGAATTGTAGCGGTATAAAAACTACAGAAAACTTAAAAAACACACATAAAGAACTTTTTAAAGAAATGCTGAATATACTTGATAATGAAATGTAATTGTTATCTGAAATACTGGAGTGCAGTGTGTAGAGTTTAAGTCTTTTGGCATTGCTATTGAGAAAGTAAAGATTAAACCTGGTTTTAGCATGAATTTAAAAACCCTGGAGTTGCTTCTTGTAACAAAAAAAGGAAATTTTAATTTGTTATGCTGTTCAACTTTTAAAAAAGCAAAAAAGCTTGTTACCTAATGAAATAAAATTCTAAATGTCTAACAAATAATATTAATGTATTTGACCAACAAAATTGCATCGTGGAATTTTTTAAAAAAAATTATTTCACTAATATATTTAGTTAATAATAAAAGCTATTAAATAATATTTGCAAATATTAATATTATGCTTTAACTAATTAAATATCTTTGGAAACATCTGCTCATCAATAATGTAATGTTTGTAATGTATTGGTAAAGATTGCTGATTTTGTAACCAATGATGATTTAACTTTTATACAGGAAAAGTGCGAGAAGCTCTTTATCATTTTCTAATTTTTATTTATTTATTGAAAAACTCTTATTTACTCTGAGATCATTAGATATTACTCTGTTTTATTTCATCAATTGTCTCGCTTAAGGGGACTTCAAAGAACATATTAAGTACTTGGGAATATAAAATACAAACAAATTCAATGTCTACAGTTAGGAATTGGAAAATATTGTTTGCTTTTAAAACTTTAAAATGTGTTATAGCATATGGGAAGTATGATGTAAAAAAAAAAAATTGCTTTTCAAAAGATTTTACATATTTCGGAAAGATTATCTCTTCAAAACATAAGAAACTATGCAAAAATGGTTGGAAAGGATATGCTAAAACGATAGGAAGACACCACAATTTATCTATTGGATTCTATATTTATCTATTTGAATTTTTTTAAATATTTTTCTCAACAATCCACAGTAAGGCTTTAAAATTGATTGGAAATATTTAAATAAACATAGTGAGGAAGCATAATTATATATTGATGAATAAATAGTAAAGTAAAAGATTTTGTATTTTAGGACGATTCATCCAGTAAAATTGACAAGGAGCTCAGAGAAACTTCATCGTGAAAAAGCATTTGAAAAGAAGGTTGTTTGAAGCTGCACATAAATTATGTGAAATAAGATTCTGATGTTGGAATGTTGTATTTGTGAAATTCCTGTGATTATAAATGTTTGGAACATTGTCATTATTCTAAATGTCAACATTTTGTAATTTTATATGAAAAAATTAAAGAAATTCACTATTTAATGTTTGTGTTTTGTTCATATCCAGCTCTGTTTTTACAAATGGACTTAAATAACTATTTTTCTACTACAATAAATATTTTAGATTCGATTGTGTATTATTGATTTATAAAATGACTTGAGGTACGTCAGGGTAAGTGCTGACTAAAAATTAAAAAAAAAATTTACACTACATATAATTTTTTTCAGACAGAATTATGAAACTTTAATAAATAAGATAAATCATTTCAGTTAAATCATCCTAATATGATTTTCTTTTCCTCAGAATTAAAATTATTGGCACAGTATACTCAACACAATTGACATGAAATACCACATAACCTTTTAAAAGATCTTTATGAATGTGATGCTTTTATTTATAATATAGCTGTTAAAAACTAAATTTATATTTCAAAACTATACATAAATGAATTCTATTTAAAATCAAAATTTGACAAATCTATCAATTTAATTAAAGGACAAATTATTTAATTATTGGACAAAATCCTACAATCAAATTATACATTTTTGAATTTAGTTCGCATATACTTAGATGCTCGTGCAATTCTAAAAACGTTTCTTGGAAGCAGAGTTTTCTTTAAAAAATGAAGATTAATCAAAATTCAGAGGTCCAACTGACAAATGCAATCTTTCAAAAAAGTTTAGGTGGAAAGTTAACTGCGAAACACCTGTGCACTTGTCCCTGATTCACCTTATGTATTAATTAATGAATACACTGAAATGTCTGTATTGAGATCTTGATGGTATGAAAGGAATATTTCTGGTTATCAGATACTTAATGATGTTTTTTTCACCCATGAAAATATCAAAAGTTTTGTTTGTTAAATGCTCAAGTTGATATAAGTATATTTGAAACTATTTGTGATTAAATGTATTATTTATAACTTCTGTAAATGATATATTAAATAAAGTATGACAAACTTATGTTTCCATTGCAGTATATCTTTTAGTGATTATGTTCAGTATTTTGCACTTATTCATTAGATTAATAAAGTTAAATTGATATTGAAATGAAAGAAAAAGTATGATGTATTTAATTCTTTTTTTAAAAAATATGCAAAACAAAATTCTTGTTAAATTGTTTCATTATTATTCTAAGCTTATTCTTATAGGACATTATTATTCAATAATTTTTTAATTCCTTGCTGGTAATCATATCAGTATTGGAAGTTGAAGAAATCTGTGATAAGCAAAAGAATTTTAATGAAATTGTTCTAAAAAGTATTATAATTGATACACTGGTATTTATATTAATCTTCATGAATTTCAATGCATTTGCCTCCAGATTTTTTTTTTGTATAAATAGTTATGGTTATTTAAAAGAAATTCAATTAAATAACATACATAAAAACAAATCTCATGGTGATCATTTTGGTAATTATTTTTAATCTTGTGAAATGTGGCATTCACTTGCTGTTTATAAAATTTTCTTGAACCGAGATAGCCTGGTTGGTTGGGTGTAGGACTCGCATCTCTTAGGTTGCGAGTACGAACCCCACCTTCCGAAGATTATCTGCGTGTGTGGTGGCTGGTGCATGTATAAATTTGTCGTGGTCACTAAGTCTTTCATGTCGAGAGTAATACCACTAGGGGTACTGGTTTAAAGATTATTGTTTTCCGATCCAGATCTAAATTACAATCTGTAGATGAGTGAATGAAATGTAGGAATAAAGTCCGCCCCATAAAAAGAGTTATGACACGTGAGTAGCTAACTCGTACTCTTGGCCCTAGATGGTACTATTGAAAAAACAAGAGATGTACAAGTAGCATTAGAAACAGCAAAATTTTACTGAGAATATATATGACATTTATTTGCCCTAATAATCCAATAATTTTGGGATATTTGAAACAATTATCAATGAAAAACAGATGAAACATTTTGTGGAAGCATATACAAAACAAACATACTTTCAAAATCACCATACAACTTGAATGTTTTTCTCTTCTCTAAATAAACTCCAGTCAAATGCAAACCACATGACTGTCGCAGTATAGTCAAATGTGGCTCTTGCATCACTAAATCCCATTATCCATCCATCCTTCTCTAAATAAAGTGTATATTGAATACAGTTTAAATTGTACCATATGGAAAGAGTTTTGTCTCCCTGAAAAATTCCAGAAAGAAATAATGTACATAAATTTGTTTTATTTGTAAATAACATCACTGTGGCTTTCAATGGGAAAGGCAATGAAACATTATTTCTTTATTAATGAAAAATATTTAAAGCTGGACAATATTGCTACTTTCCTTTCAAAATTAATCAAACATAATCTTCAATAATCATTTATTAGAAGTTAATTTTATAAATAATTACTTTTTTTATACATATGTCTTGCAGCAAAAAATTAAAATAGTGAAATAAACGAATGTCTTGATTATACATTGGTTATTTTTTTCACTATAAAAAACTTCGCGGATGAAATTCTTTGAAATAATTCATTGCATTTTTATTCTAATATCTATTTCACAAACCTTTCTATTTTACCTGCTGTAGATCCATTATGGCATTGACTTTTCTGATTACTGCAATTATTCACTTATTACTAATTTTTTTCTTGTATTCATTTATTAGCTGTATTAGGTTGATATTAAATAGTCCAAATATGTCATTTCCGACAGCAAAATTATCTTTATTTTAGATTCAGTTGCTTTTTCAGCAGATTTTATACTCATGCAGCCTTTAATGCTTTTTAATGCAGCTTAATTTGTTTTTTATATTGCATTATAAAAGTAATTCTTCTTTTCTTCAGTAAAATTATCACAGTTAAAATATATTCAACTGCAATTTTGTTCTATCTCGAATAATCAAAATTAAAGTTTTAGAGTAATGCTTCAAGAATTTTGAACTAAACTTTAATATATATATATATTTAAGAGAAAATATATATATATAAAAAATAAGAATATTTATGTAAAAATTTTTATCCCATTAATTTAGAATATTTTCTTTTAATTTATCACCTTTCGTCGGGTCTTTCCGAGTTCTAGGAACATATTTTTGGAATTTTGCTTTCCCACTCTAAAACATTGAACTAGGTAGATGAAATTTGATATGTGTGGTCTTAACATTGGATTTGCAGATTTGCATGGAATTTTGTACGATATCCGATCTTCGAAAGTTTGATTTATCAGGTACAAATAATACAATAACTACAAAACTGTTTGCCTCTTGTCGCTTGCAAAATATGAAATTGACTTCATGTTTCTAGATCATCTTTCTGCCTAGCGGTATAAAAATTAATTACTATCGGAGCATCTAAGGAAAATTATATGCATTCTTTTATAGATAATTTCGTTCTTGAATTATTTTTACTTTTCCTAATACTTTCGCATAACTTAAAGTATTAGATATTGTACGATATCTCCAAAATATTCAATATTTTAAATACCGTTTAATAATTTGAAGGCATAATAACATAACTTTTGGGTATTTTGTGTTATTAGAATACCCATTTTACTAGATATATTAAAGAAAGAGAATAAAAGAACATGAAAAGGACGAACAAAAAATAACTTACTCCCTCAATCTTTTTTGTCTTGAAGAGGCAGGGTCAGCCACCTGGGGGGGGGGGGGGTGCTATGCATCCGGGTCCCACTACTGAGAGGGCCCCCACTCTGATTAAGAATTGAAACAGTGTTCTGAACGATAATAATGTGACACATACTAAAAAGTCTACAAGCTTGTTTCCATGTGGTTGACTGAGCCTCGATTGACGGCTTTATTAGGCAAAGATCGCAGTGATAGCCATAAAAAAAACGGGAAAAGTTCATTTATGAATAAGGAAATCCCCTTCAGACATGGTAAGACAGTCCGGCGTGCCCGGCGCCCAGAAATCGAGGCTGAGATTGGGTTCAAATGAACTTATGTAAATTATCAACTATCTACTTTGTCTATGTCTAATGTAATATTTTTTAACAATCCTTTACATTGCCAATTACTGAATATAATAAACGAGGAACCCTCTTTCCGCAAATTAAAATCAAATAAAGGATTCTCTTCGGTCAAGCTTCTGGGTGTTATTCTTAAACGCTCTTTCTATACTGAGTATCGAAAAAGAAATTGGTAAAATTGTAATTTTCCTGGAGTAATCAATAATAAAAACAAAATGATGCATTATACAGTAAATATGCAAATGTACGTTGTTGCTTTTTTTACTGTGCTAAAAATTTAGGGTCCCAAATGGTTTCTTGCACCCTGGCCCCTTCATAGAAAAGGCCGGCTCTGGGAAGAGGGAATAGTCAACAAATGGGATGTTAATAAAAATTAATTAAACATACTTTCTATCTGCTTTGTATTCGCATCTTTATACTGCCACACTCATTCTGAAGGAAATATTAGAATGGCTAATATTTCCTTTGAATGTTGTGTGTGTGTATTTTTTATGAATAATAATAAAAGCAATAAAGATTACCTCAACCGATTCATATGGGAAGTGCAGCTTCTATAGGTAAAAAGACTGGGAGAAGGAGGCAGAAGACTGTCCCTTCGCCTGCAGATTTTAGCTGGGCATGTCTTTTTTTCCTTCAGGGTGTAAAATCTTACCCTCTGTGCCAGAAATGCCGCCAACAACTCTGCTGAAGACATTCTAGACTGCTTAGGTAAGACTTCTTTGGGAAGAAATTTATTCTTCTCCTACCTCGTTTTTGATTTTTTATAAGTCAACGCATTTTTGGATTTAATCTGACCATATCAGGCCATAGAGATTAGTAACAACAACAACGAGATTGCCTCAGCCTAGTATTGATAAAAATTCTCTAATTTCACAAGTTTATTAATTTATTTTTTCAACCATGCATTGAGTCAAGCAATGAAAAAAAAAAAAAAAAATGACTGACTTCATCCTGCATTTCATGTCAGTGATTCACTAGTATTATGAAGCAATTAAAGGATTCATTAATACCTTTTCGAAGTTGGTTGGTTGGTGGATTTGAAATAGTTGGCTCAAGAGCTATTTTTTATCATATTGCTTCATACATACGGTAAACTCCTTGTTAAAAAATATTGATGTTTACTTACAGTAATAGGCAATCATCAACCATGGATAATAATTATTACTATGCAAAGAAAAACAGTTATAAAACAAAAGCCTTATTTATTTATTTTTCGGATACTTTCCAAGAAATAATAAATAACTTCGATTAAATCAAGTGCACCCATGATATGCACTCTTAAGAAAATGCCTATCTTGAAAATCAATATCATTTTATCCTTAGATATCTTCTGATTTCGTCATCTTAAAATAATAAATTGATATTTTCTTGGACTATTGTCTTTTTCTGTCTCGGCAGTATGTAGGAGGATTGAAAACTGAATACACCATATATTATAGAAATAAACATTTAAAAACTAATGTCAGGGTGAATTATGTATCACGACAATTACTAAATAAAAGGAGGTCAAAATAACGATGATTTTTCCAAGTGGAAATCGAAATCAGCTTAATCAGTGCTCCAAAATAAGTGCATTTTTTTTCTCAAAAGAAAGATTTCTCGTCAATTATTTGGGAATAAGCTCTTGAATTAGAGGTCCAACTATTATGTATGATGATTATAAGTGAATATTATAACTTTTAAGAGCTAATAAAAGAAAGCAGAGCGAAAAGAACCTTGCTATTCTTCAGATATAACAAATAATATTTGAAAGTTTAAATTAAGAACAGTTCATAAGAATTTATTGTGTCCCCTCAAAAATAAAAACTCTATCAACGTGATATATCACTCATACTTTTTCATCATCTTTGAAAGCGTATTTATGTCTTTAGTTCATTAAAATCAACTGCCAAAATTTGGAATACCATCAACATCGGTGAGACATCGCAATAATGTTGCAGGGCATTTTACTCTAATAGGGGCTCATATCATATCTGCATCCTTTCAAAGCTTTGCACAGAAGGAATAATGATAAGAAGCATGCAAAATAAATTGTGGGTTGAGCTATATCGTACCACTTCAATATCCTTCGCGGGCCGCGGTGGCCTGGTGGTAAAGTCTCGGCTTCGGAACCGAAGGGTTTTAGGTTCGAGACTCGATTCCACCGAAGATCCGTCGTGTGAGGGGGTCTCTTGCACGTTAAATCTGTCAGGTCAAACGTCCTCCCGCTGGTGTGGCGTGGTGTGGAGAGGGGGGTGCCAGTTCAGGTGTCGTCCTCGTCATCTGACCGTGGTTCAAAATTACGAGGTCCGTCCCAAAATAGCCCTCGTGTTGCTTTGAAACGGGACGTTAATATAACTAAACTAAACTAAACTAAACTAATCAATATCCTTCGCATTTTTTTGAGGGCTGTCACTGAACCCTTCTAACTAACGAATTTGAACATTCAGTTATTTGTGATTTCCGATGAATAATAAGGTTATAACTTTTTTTTACAGACCTCCAAAGTTGCGATAATCATTTATAATCACTCGGTAAAGTCAAGGCAAGCAATACAATGTAACATCATATAGAATAATGAGCGTTGCATCATTATACTCAGGCAAGTTTTTGTTTCAAAATTTATTCAAGTATAGGACTTATTAGTAAAGTTTAGAATAACAAATAATAGATAAAAACTCCTCAAATCTCAATTAATAATATTATTAATATCAAATGGATTGTTTTAAATTGATAATTTTATTTTTAGTTCATAAGAGATAAAACCGTTTCAGATGTAATAAGCGGCTGCTACTGAGTTTTTGTTTAGTACTAGAGTGTGAGTTTTGGAAAAAAATCTAGCATTAATTCTTACATTATATATAATATTCTTCCATGTACAGTCTTTGCAAATTTTTTCAGGTATTAAATAATTCTAAAGAATTAGTGTAACATTTATATCAATTTATACTCTTGTTTCTTCATTTTATATTGAAATAAATATTACTTTCCCAAAATCATCATCTTATCGACAATACTGAAAATATTATAATAACTTGAAACAGTGCTTGGTAAGAGCAATTTTTATTTTTGTATATATCAGAAATAAAACTATTATAAATGCACAATCATATTTAGATTAAAAATGAAACATTTTCTGTTTTTTTCTCTGAAAACTAGACATTTATTATTTTTTTTTGCAAATCACGCTACCATTGTTAAATAAAATAGTTAGATATTCTGCACTCATTTGGATGTTATTGTATTATAAATTAGCAAAAGATATGGTATATTATGTTAATGATTACGATGATATGAGACTTTGTAATGTTATTTATACTTATTTAGTACTTTCCCGTTAGCTGTGCGAAAATGTCGCCAAGCGAAATGAATGACAAATGTAAGAAATTTGTTGGAGTTTTGCATTATTTGGCAATTTCTCGCTGCATCCGGCTAATGGAAAAGTAACATATTTCTTTATGATCGATGATTTTACTTGTATCTTAATTAAAATTTGGTGACACTATAATTGAAAAGACGATAAAAAATTTCTGTATTGAAAAATTTATACTTATCTTTAGAAACAATCTTTTAGGGGAAAATAAAATCTGGATGATAAAAAATTAAAAATAAAAGCTATTATTCGAAAACATCTTGTTTCTCATGAAAATATTAATTCTAATGATAAATAAGATCACAAAAGATAATCTTGTTTTTCCTGAATCTCAGTATTAATAATGTGCAGCTATAGTTTTTTTTTTTTTTGAAATAGACATGAATTATTAATTTCACTCATGTTTTAAAACAATAACAGTAGAAAAGGAAGAATAATGTCTAAACTTTCTTCATGCAAGCTTTAGGGAAAATCTTTTATATAATCACTAGATTGTTTGTAATACATATATGTCATTCTGCATTTGATTATGTAACGATGTATTTCAAAAAAATTATTTGTTATGGTATTAAAATAAATTGTAAATAAATTCTTTCATGATAAAACACCAGTTGCTTTCAAGAGCAGAAATAAAAATCATAAATTTTTGACAAAAATGTATTTGATTTACTATTTATCTTTAAATATTCAAGTTAATTGCGTGTATGCAATTAGAACATTTTAATTTTAGCATCCATTATGTCCTCATGGAAAGATATCGATCAGCCATCCACCTCATCAACAACTGCAGCAAGAATGAAAAGGAAGCGATCAATATCTCAGTCAGCTAGTACTGTTGCTGAAAGAAAACAAACATGGAGAAACTGTCCAATTAATAAGAAATATGAAAAGTTGGCCACCTTTATACCCTGTCGTGTAAATATCTACAATTGTTTTCTTTCTTTTTATGAAATTTCATCTTTTTTAATAATGTGTAATATATTTACATTATTGGATATAATTAAAGAGTTGAAATCTATTTTATTTAGATATTGTGATTAAGAGTTTTATATAATTGTACTGATTTTAAAATTTTCATATTTAGGCAATTTTATTATTTTATTTTAATAAAAGCTATTTGTTTTCAGCTATATATTTTTTAATACTTTCAAATGAATTCTTTAAATTTTACTGTCAGATCATAAATTAATTTTCTAAGTAATGATGTTATTTTTATAAAGTAAAATAATATACTTTTGAATGAATGAATATTAATTTTCAAAATTTGAAATTCTTTATTTGATATTGCATATATTTTTTCATTGTATTTTAGCATTTTAATATACCTGTATGCTGTAAAGTTTCCATTTAACCAAGTTTTCTACAAAGCCCCGGATGTTAATCATATTTATCTTTTGCTTACTCTTCATATTATAAAAGTACTCTTCATATTATAAAAGGCAATTTTTATTTAGCAGATTTGTTTTTCTATCTTTTATTTAGCTAATTATTTTGTTGTTGTTGTTGCATGTCTTGTATCTTTTTATTTGTTTGAAATTCTTTCAGAGATGCTATCATATTGATTGTTTTCATATCTTTTGCATAATTATAGAAGATATAGACCTATTTAAATTTTCTTTATGTCTATAAAAATAATATTGCTAAATATTTTTTTTTGGAACATGACAGGCAGCAAAGCATTAGGAAAAGTAATGGGTACATGACAATGATTTAAGAATATAATAATACAGAAGTTGTTGAAAATTTTCACTAGTAGAAAGACTAAAAGCATTTAAAACAATGCTTTTAGCATTGCATTTTCAGGATTATAGCATCTAGAAGATGTTCTAGTTGAAGTAATTTGGTCTATGCAAAAATGTAAAAGTTTTTATGAAACATATATTCATCAAGTTAAAGATGTACAAACATGGCTAAAAGCTTTTTCACCAAAGAATGTGTAACCATGTTTTATAATTTAAAATATGTGTTGTAATATTAATGAAATGCATAGATAAATTACAGTCTTTTTTCGTGTGTGTGTTGTTTAAAACTTTTACTTTGAAAGATAAGATTTCATTAAATAAAGACTCTAATAATATCTCTGATTTATATGTTTTAGGTACTTGACTGTCTGTGTAGTGGTATGAAATATCCTGACTCAATAAATCTTCTATCAAATGTTAGTCCAGTGAATCTCCACTTTGACTGTACATCTTGCTATCATCAATTATGTTAGTTTATTCACTTTTGAAATTATATTTTGTCTCTGTTTTTAAATATTGTTTTTATATCAGGATTATCTAAAGCTTTAAAAAATCTCACATTATTAATGATAAAGGATATAAATTTAATAGTTATAAAAAGTAGAGTTTAAAAAAAAAAATAATTGTGTGTAATTATTATGAATTCAAGATCGATATTTCCATATTTTTGGTTATTTATTATTCCACATCCAAGTACAAATTATTTTGGAATATAATAAAAAACAACTATGCATTTTTAATTTCTTTATTCAATTTTAACATATTCATGCATTTCAAGAATTAATTTAAAACAGTGGGGAAAAAATTCTTTTGAAAATCACGATATTCATTAATACATTTATGTAATGTTAAAGCATGAGATAAAGTATGTGAATGATTTTACTTTCTTTTTCTATTATATGGCTTATTACTATTATAATAATGTGAAATATCCTATTATTGAATAATATGCATTAAATTTAGTGAGAAAAAAAAGGAATTATGGTGTATTAAGAATTTTCATTATCATTTGTGCTTTTTTCTTGAAAGCATATTCTGGGTATTTTTTTAATAAATCAAAATATTTTTATAATCGAGAGTGTATCATAAGATATTAATGTATTTTATTTTGAAGAAATTTCTTTCAAGTTAGAGAAAAGCATTATAAATCTTACATAATCATTGATGTAACATAAACAGTATCACTCTTCAAATCCTTTGATTCCAATGATGTATTAATATTCATTATTGAATAGTTATTTGGATGTAAAATATAATACATGAATCTATTTCTTGAATGTGTCTTTTTATACATGTTTTTGTGTGAATATACTCTTTTTAAATGTCAAATTATGTGAGAACCTTAGGTCATGTAAATAATCATAACAATAAGAAAATGTTTTGCCTATTAGTAGTATAAATTGATTCGAAAATTGCTATTATGTTTTGTTTTAATGTCTTGAATTCATCTTTAGAATAATTGCTGTAAAATAAGCATGCTATTGTAGATTGCTCTTTATTATACTTACAGTGCTTGATATGATAATATATACCATAAAATGTCAATTATCAGAAAGTTTTGAAATCAGAATTGTCTTTTACTGATGCCAGTTTCATCTGGTGTATAGCCTTTGATTTTTTAAAATAAATAAACAATTTCACTTAAAGGTCATCTTCAGCAATTTTTTGTGTTTCAGACAGTTTGACTCACCTATATCCATACTTGTTAGAAATTTCATTCATCTCCGAAATATTTTACCTTCCTGTCAGAACTCAGAATCATTAGCTTTAATTTAAACGTATAGCATTTATTTTAACCATAAGTGAAAAAAGTGCCATTTCTTAACAAAATGAGATGATTCAATTGTCATTTGAATCAAAATTGTTAAAAAAACACATGGTGTTGGAGCATCAACAATTGGGAATAAGACATGTGATTCTCTCTCTATCTATATATATATATGTAGAGATTTAATCAGCGGCCATTGCTGTTAAATATTTAGTTCTGCTGTTAAATATTTTTCCAATTTGTTGCAATAGATGTCGCCACGGGTATCACTAGATATGGCTGAACCAAAGTCCAAAACACGTGACGTGAGAATTCGAGAAAAGGCGAACTGCGCATTCGCTCGCCAGGCAGGGACCAGAGAGGGTTCGTATCGTTCCGATCATGCATCTTTAAAAAACGTAACGTAGTTTCGCCATGAAACAATTATTAACTACTCTTTATCCTTGGCGGCATCTATAAGTAATTCCTTTTTTTTCTTTTTTTTTCTCTGTTGTAAATAGTCCTGTTGTAATTGTAAATGTCTTTTTCTTTACTGTAAATAAATCTCTTTCATATTCAAAAGCTTCCTTTTTCTTCATTCAGTGACCCTAGACACTGAACTAAATGTGGTTGGATGGGCATTCTGTCCCA
>JAPMOQ010044256.1:828229-841880 GCA_026543055.1 Argiope trifasciata
GTGCTGAAATTCCATTTTAAACTTGGAAGAAGCAAGGAATTGCAAGCTATAATGGTGGAAAATTAGTGAAATAATTGAGTGAAACAATTTCAAAAATTATTATGGAATTCCCCAGCTGGGCATATTAGGGATAAACATTTATGTTTTTTTTTCTTCTGATGTATGGTATCTGTTGAACAATATTTTATTTGTTTATAAGTATTTAATATGATTAAAACACTACAGTTAGTTCAACATATTTATGGTCCAGAATTAAAAATTTTGTAATCTTTTGTAATCTTTCTTTTATCTAGAATTTTCAATTTATTGAAGGAGGTCGTGTTCAGGCTATTTTGATTAATTGAGGCTCTGCTGCAACCATATAAGGGGTTTTAAACAAATGTTAAAATTATTAGTTTTTTTTTGTTTTGTTAATGGTAAATGGAAATAATAATTCTTAAAATTTTCTTTCAGTGATTCATGTTTATTATTCATGGAATATTTTAAAACTGTAAATTTAAAAAAAATTACTCATATTTATATATATGCACAGATAAAAATGTTTTGTGTGATATATAAAATTACAAATATGCTTATCCAAAAAGAGAATTTTCTAAATTGGAATCATGAAATTTATTTTTGCTTAAAATAAGTTTTTGATACAGTATATATGTATATTTATGTTTAAATTTCCATCTCATTTTGTATATATTTTATATGAAATGTTTTATTAGAATAATTAATCAAGGCAGTAGAGTTGCACATTACATTTTCATAAGTCAGTTATTATAAAACTAATTTAATAATTAATATTAGTTTATATGGCATATAAACTATATTTTTCCAGTTCTTTGATTTTTTAATAAATTTTAGTAGAACTATTGTTTTTTTTTTATTTATGTATATAAATTATGTTTTTTTACAGTGGATCATGTATCTCATTTGCAAAATTATTCTGAAGAAGAAATAAATGGACTGTTAGATATCAGTTGTGATCTTGAATTAACATATTTGCGGTCTAAAAAGGAAACAGATTCTGTTGTCAAGCATCTTTATTCTGTTCTTAGTAAAGTAAGTTTGAACTTTCGTTCTTAAAATACTTTCTTAGACATGGGAGAGCAAAAAATGATAAATATATATATTTTAACTCTTTGTTCCCCAATGTCTCCTGTAAGGCACTATTCAAGCTTGTGCATCATTTTGATGTTTTATTTATTATTTATTTAAATTTTAATTTTTAAAAATAGCTGCAGAGTAGGAAGAAGATATAAATTAACTTTTTGAAGAATTCCAACTTAAAAAGTTATACATTTCTATTTTTAGAGCAATAAAATAATTCTTGTATTAAGTGAATAATTACAGATGAAATTATTTTTTGGTGGGCAGAGAGTTAACTTAGTTTTATATAACAAAAGTATACATAACATTCAATGAGTTTAATATATTTTCTTATCTCTGTAAAAGTTTTATTAATTTCAATATTTTTTCAAACTTAAGGATGTGTTAATCAAAATGAATGTAATATTATGATTCAAACAAAATGAATATAATTTCAAGATTTAAACAAAATTAATATAATTTTATAAAAAATTTATTAAATTCTGACATGATAAATTTCTATAGCAGTGTGGATTTCATTGTTTTTAAAATCAAAGTTTATCAACCTTGCAACAGATTAATTTACTTTTTATTTAATATTTTTCTATATATTCTAATAATTTTCATATCTCAAGTATTTTTTGTATGCATTTATTCATTTTAGTGTTTTATTATTATCATTTTTTATTTAGTATATTTACTATTTAATATAACTTTCTATTTAATATTTATTTAGAATAATTTACTATTTAATTAAATTGTTATTCTAGGTCAGTGCTTTGTTTGGTAATTTTAATGCAGTTTAATTGCTGTGTGTAAAAGTAGAATTTTGTTTAAACTCTTAAGATTATCATTATTTTTTTATATAGAAAGTTGCATTTTTAAAAATCGATTATCTTTCTTCTTTTAGATTCTACAGTTGTGTATTATAAATGTAACTAAGCCTGAAATTGAAGGGCAGATTGGAAAGCCACCGTTTGAATCTCCCAGCTTTGTTCAAGTAGTTATCTATTTTAATATTTTTTATGACCATATAAAGGATTAAAATAGTTTATTTTTAGTTAATTAATTAAATTAAAAAAGATTAAATAATTTTTTATATTTGAGTTGTTACATTTTATATAATATTAACTTGACTGCACAGTTTTATTTCATTTTTAAAGCTTTGTATATAGTATATGTGTGTTATAATTAGTACATATTTAGCATAAAAGAAAATGCTGTGTAGTTTGTTAACTTTGTTATTTATCTAAACTTTTATTATAATTAACCTGTTCTTGATGTATATTTCTTGCCAGAAAAAAATCATACATTAAAGGAAATGTATGTGTATATAACTAGCTAGAGATACTAGAAAAGTACAAAATTTCATTAATATAAGACTTTAAGTAAGAGTGTTAAGATTTCTAATCACGTGTTTTGTTGTTGTTTGTAAGTAACAAACTATATGAATATTTTTTTAGATTGTGAAGAATTTTGTTTTGTACAAGTCTAGTAATCTTCCAAATGATCAATCAGAAATTCTTCATAAAGTATCAAACCAGTTTCTATTATTTATAAAAACAATACCTTTGGAAAACCCCAGTTCTTTCCAACTTCATTATCCACAAGTGGATTCAAATGCTTATGTCAAACTGTATAGCAGGTGAGATATATAAATTAAGCTCATTTTTTCTTGAATTAATCTTTTTAATTTATATATTATTTGAGAAGATATTTTGTGTAAACAGGAATTGTGCACTTATGGATTCATGAACTTCTTTTTGTCTAATTTCCACATACTATTCTATATAATATATTTATTCTGGCTATAATATATTATTCTCAATGTTTCTTCTTAAAATCAATTATTTCTTCAAAGAAAGGCATAATGAATATTTGAAAAATAAAAATTTATATTTGTTGCAGTGCTAGAATATTTTTTTTATGAATAAATGTTGCTAGATATTTTGCATAATAGCTGGCTGCAAGTATTAACTAATGATTATGATATATTTGTACATAATGATCTCTATTGATAATGCATTTTTATGCCTTTATCTGTTAATTGGGACTCTGCAGATAAGAATATTTGACCTAGAATTTGGTAGTATGTAGATATACAGCATTTTTCATTGAAATATTCCAAAAATATATACTTATAAATAATTACATAAAACTCCCTAGAAATTAATGGCAACATTATGATCGAACACACTTTAATTATATGATTAGCTCTTAAATAATTTTTAGGGTGATTCTATTCTGAAGTTTTTATTCCTGTCACCTATTCTGTAACAAATTTTAGATAATCTAAAAAAAAAGAATTTTTAAAAAATCTTAGCTCTGTTAAAATACAGACAGAGAAAAGAACAGAACAGGGACTGAAGGGAGAAAGATTTTGTAAGGGCATTTTTCTTTTTCAGTTTTTCTTTTTTCCTCTATTTTAATTTCTTTTCTTATTTCTCACTTTATGTATTTTCTGGAAATATAGAATGAAAAAGAAATAATACACATTCTATATTTTCTTAAAATATGAAGTTAAAGAAGAAATTCTGTATGTTCTATATTTTCTTAAAATATAAAATATAGATATTATAAGGAAATTAACAATAATTAATGTTAATTGTTATTTAAACAATGAAATTTAAGCATTTTCAAAATTTTGAATAATTATTTTGAATCAATATTTTTTAAATTTAAATATTTTGTGACATCAGCTATTGACTTATGTCATTTTGTGTACTATCGTCTGAGTCTGTTTTATTTTTTATTATGACAAAAATTCTTCTCTTTAAAAATAATTGTGCAATTATAATAATTAACTTTTCTATGATTTCGTTTATTTAGATGGTTTTGTTATTGCTATATTCCTACTTACTGTAAATCCTTTGGAAGTTATGATGCTTTTCGGATATTTGGCCGTGAGTTTTTACAAACGGTGTTTCCATATTATCATGAAGTTATGCAGAAAAATAAAGCATCATTTGAAGAGAAGTTATGCCCCAAAGTCTATTCTCAGCTTTTTAGGTATTTTTTAATTTTATATTTTATATGTAATATTTTAAACATTTTCATTTTTTAAATAATTCTTTTTTTTACTTCTATTCCAATGCAATAAATAAAAAATTTTTTAATTTGTATTTTTGCTTTTCCTTTAAATATCAATTTAATTACATGTTATACAATATGTTATGCACTGAGTGGCCAAATTATTTTAACCACCTGACAGTTTTATTTAAAATGAGTTATTTTGTCATAGTATTGCCACTATGGGACAAGCTAGCTACAAAATTGGGATATAAGGTAAGTGAGCCATCAGTTGCACTGTGTCATGCACAGAGATCTGGGAAAAGGATGTGACTTAACTGAGTCTGAATGCGGGAGGATTGTTGATGCTTGAAGCTTCAGAACTAGTATTAGTAAACAGCTGCTCTTGTGAAGTATTCAAAGATCAGCAATTATTAATATGTGCTGAGGGTGGACTACTAAACAGAAAACCGGTTCTCAACATCAGGCTCTCGCTGCTGTGTTGTGAAGAGGAGGGTGCCATCTCAGGTGTCGTCCTTGCCATCTGACCATGGTTCAAAACTACGAGGCCTATACCATAATAGTCCTAGTGTTGCTTTACAACGGTACGTTAAAATGTCTAAACTAAACTAAATCAGCATCAGGCCTGTGTTTCTCGCGCAAGCTACTGAATGCCAGAGTTGTCCACTCCAACAGAAGAGCAACAGTACATTAAATAGGGAGCGTCTTAATGAAGGAGCAACTGTAAATTTCTCTGAATGAACTGTGTGCCACACATTACACCGTATAGACTATGGGAGCCGATGATTTGTCCCGAAGTTTTTGCTGTCACCTTGGAGCAGGAACAGACATCTCCAGTTTGAAAAGGCTTAAAAGAATTGGACAGTAAATGACTGGAAAAGGGTCATGGGATCTGATTAATCACATTTACGTTTACAGCTTGGAGATGGCAAGGCTTGGATATGGTGAAAACAGCACAAAAGTATGGACCCAACTGCACTGCCTTATCACTTCAATTTGGTGAAGGCAATATTATTATTAGTAGTAGTGTATGGGTACTTTGAATACTGTGTAACAACATCTGAATGCCGATGAGTATTCAAGTGTTCTAGCTGATTAAGTACATCCTGTTATGTTAATTGTATACTGTGCTGGGATGGATACTCTAAGCAAGACAATGTTGTACAGCTAGCTGCCTAGATGGTTCAAAGAACATGACGCTGAATTTACCCGCCTTCATTATCCCACACCATCAGCAGATCACAATCCAATTGAGAATTTCAAATTCCTTCTACCACCTACCAACAACTCACAGAATCTATGCCAAGAAGAAATCGAGCAGTATTATGGGCTAAAGGTGGTCAGATTCTGCATTGAAGGTGTAGTCATAATAATTTGTCCACTCAGTGTATATTTATTATTACAGGCATTGAATTATTTTGAAATAGTTATTTTTGTACACACATTCTTTTTATCCTAGCATGTATACAATGAATGTGATTTAGCATTTGTTAAAAGTTTGGTAAATGTTCCCCAAGAATTTGATAAAAGTGCTTTTTTGCTTGCTTGATAAGACATCAAAGTACAGGTGCAGCTGTACTAAAGGTTAATGATGGTTTGGAAAGGAAAACTATGGCTACAGAAAACAATATATCATTGCATTGGTGAAAAGAGGTCAAAACCAGATACCAGGCTACATTGTTCAGTTCCTGTTTACAGTAATTAAATAAGCTGCCCCAATTTATTGTTGATTGAAAGTTGCATAAAAGTAGAGTGGGCCATCTGGGGAGTGCAGCGGGTGTTTTTCACTGCAGTGTATTGCTCTTAAAATATCTTTTTCAATTGAGTTTAGACTATCTGTCAAAGCTACGTTATTTCTTTTCTTAATGGATCCAGGCCTGAATTGTTATCTTCTATAGAAAAGATTTGCTCATAAATCTTTATGGAGACTTATTTTCATATCTTTTCTGTTTCTCTAGAGTGTTACCATATAATCAGTTATCTTCTTTATTAAAAGTTTTTTTTTTTTTTTTGCTTTTATCTAGTGGCACTTGCTGTCCCATACTTTAAAAATTGTTGCGTTTGGAAAGTTCTTATGTATCTATGAAATCAAGCATTTTATTTGTATATAACTTGCTGACCTGAAATTTTGGAATTGTAGTATGTAATAATTGATATTATGCATATTTTGATTACATAATTATATTTTTAGGAATTTTTATATATTTACACTTATGCTGTAGTTAATTATACTTTATTTGTAGGTTTTTATCAACATTTGCGGAAGAAATAAAAAATGACGATTCCCCTATATGGTCAAATGATTTCAAAACTTTTGTACAGAATCATTCAGCACCATTATCACCTCCACTGCAACAATTTTTTGCAAATTTTCAAAGAAGTAAGTTGCCATTAGAAGATGAAATAGTTTAACACTAAATTATTCTTTTTAGAAAAAGAGTTTGATTTGTATTATTTAACCATATTGAAAAATTTGAGAAATTAATCTATAAATTTTTAGTGTTATTAAAATAGCATTAAAAATAAAATATTTCTTTTCTGTGTATCACTTTGTGCCTGGTATTTATTTATTGGATTTCTGATGGAAAGATAATTTTTTTTCTTAAATTAATATTAAATTTCTTCTTAAAAATATTTTATCCTCTAATACATTTCCTCTTAAATTATACTCTTTTCATTTGTTAATGGTAAAATTTTTTAATTTCTATTTTAACTTCTAAAATTTTGTTTAATTGGTTTTCTTTCTGATAGCTGTTGATTGTGAGGACATAACTGTAAGGACAAGGAATTAATAACATAGATTTGCATGTTCACAAGGTTGTCGTTTAATTTAAATGACCTAGTATAGAATATTTTATTTTGCTACTTCATTAAAACATTAATAAGGAACTTCAGTGCTTATGGCCTAAATGAAAACTTTTACCTACTGAAGTAATTGAGAAAAAGGGTACATATTCTCTTATTAATGCCTTTTAATTTGAATGAACCTGTTCTATAATGATATCTGATAAATCAATTTTGGTCACCTCTAATATATGCAGGGTTATTTTAATGATTATTTCGGATAAAGATTATGTTTTCAGCTCTTTTTTCACTATATTTTTAAATACAGAATTATATTTATTTTTATACTTAAAAATAACTTATTTTTAATTTAATATATTTATATTTTACTTATAAAAATTTTGTATTTTATTTAATGTTTTTTTAAATTATGCTTTTTTTGTCTGTAACATAAAATATAAATGCCAATGTAACTTTACAAACGCCTTAGATGTAAGCTCTGATCATATTTGTAATCATAGTTGTTATCAAATAAATTCTTTAGTTTGAAATTTGAGGGAAAAAAATTAGTGAGTAAATTTTCAGGCTGCCTGTTTTAAATCTTAATAAACTCGCTGAAAAAAATAGCCTCAGGTATCCACACCAGTAATGGCCCAATTGAATTTTTAAACTGTTAATAATAGGCATATATTTTCAGTTGGAAGGAGGCATTAAATATTATGAAGATTAATATTTTCTGTTATTTGAGTCAAAAGTTATACAGAAGCGATTCATAAAGTCTAAATTTCTGCTATTCAGTTGCTTTTTTTTATGTGTTTAGTAATTTTTTTTTTATTATATAAATTATTTAAGAAATTCTGTTTTTTTTGGCTTAAAATTGAC
Source organism: Argiope trifasciata (assembly GCA_026543055.1). NCBI lineage: Eukaryota > Metazoa > Arthropoda > Arachnida > Araneae > Araneidae > Argiope > Argiope trifasciata. Next base: position 836,003 of record JAPMOQ010044256.1, read on the forward strand.
CAATTCTGCTATTTATGAAAACTGATCCAATTTAATTATTTTAAGTAGTTAATGATTGCAAGATGACTGACAAATCTTTCTCAAAGTGGTCTTTGAAATTTTTAAATTGTGATGTTGAAAGCTTTATAATATTAAGAAGAGTTCAATTATTTGTATACAGTAGAATTTTTGTCACAGAAGGATAAAATTTTTTGTTAAAAAATATTTTTCTGAATCATGTTAATAAAAATGGGGGATAGTTTAACAATTTAGATTAGATGATTTTTTTTCAGCTGTAAATTTCTTGATTCAAAATAACTCAAAAGATAATTATTTCAATTATTAAAGCATTTTTCCTACTAAAAATATGCATTCTTTTCTAATTATTTAAGAATAAATTATTAGACAATGGTTAGAGTCGATCCACTATATAACCTAAATGTTTATACCTATATAAACTGCTTATAAAATTTCTTACTCGATTTTGTGATAATGTAAACACAGGTCATGAAATGCAGCTGTAATTATCATGTTGTTGTAGAACTATGCTATGATAAATAAGATTATATCATAGCATAGATTTGTGTCTTTGATAATGATTATCATGAAGCTAATTACATATATATTATTTTAATGTTCTGCTTGTATTAGAGAAACTGCATCCATTTCCTCTGTATAGAATAGATCATTTCTATATAACAGTTTATATTGTTTGGTATTACTTAAATATGTGAACCAATACAAGATTTAGCAATATTGTAATTAGTCTTGCTTTATAGGAATGGTCATAATTTTTCTTGTTTATATAGAATAATATACCATTCCAAAGCTTCTTTGCTCAACCAGTAAGTTAATCTTTAGATTATAAAAGACTATTTTTTATAGTCTATAAAAATAGACTATTTTTATAGTTTGTAAGAAGATATAAAAGCTTCTTATGAGCTACTTACTTAAGCTTACTTCTTTTTTGCTTCCTTCTTACTTATTTCTTTTTTAAGCTTCTTATTTATAGATTCTTTATAACTCTTAACTTGAAAGTATGTTGTAACAATACCAAAATTTTATTATGTTTTGAAATGATTTGGTGTTAAAGATCAGTTTGATATCATATCCTAATTCTTTTTATGATAATGGATTTAGGTGAATCTTCAAATGAAAGTGTCGTCGTAGAATCAGTGAAAACTGTCAAAGATTATGGTAAAATGCTTGGTCCCATGGTAAGAATGTAATTATTATTTATTGTATGAAATATTAGAATGGGAAATTCAAAGTGCCAAATAACAAAAACTAATTTTCAATCTTTTCATCATTTTATATTTTAAAAACGACATGATAATTTCATATAATTCAACTAATAAATAAGATGCTATTTAATCTTTCATACGTTTTTGTATTATTTTTTGTTTATTTTTTTAGAATTTCAATTAATTCTCACAATTATATAACTTATTTTATTATTAAAATTATTAAAGAATATTATTAGCATTCTCTTAAAAATGTAATTTCAACTTAATAGACATCCACAGAAAATGCTGCTAGAGACCATATTGCTCATATTGAAGAAGAGAGAGGCACTATTCAACTTCATATTATCAGCAATTCTTTATCAAAACCTCCAGACAAGCAGTGTCAAGTATGGCTCGTAGAATTGCAAAATTTGTTTGCTCGTCAGTTGCCAGAGATGCCTAAAGGATATATCATACGATTTGTGTTTGACCCGTAAGTGGCATTTCTGAATAAATAATTGATGATCATCTCAAAATGTTATGAAACATTTGAAGTGATAATAATACACTGATATAACAATACAAGTTTTATATAAATTTCTTTCAAAAATCAGGGCATATTAAAATTTTTAATTAAAACAATGTGTTCACACACACAAACGCACATTCATGTTCTTAAAATTTGTACAATTTTTGGAATAAATATTTATATGAATATTTAAGTTTAAATATAGTAAATAATAATATATTGTGATAAAATATATATATACTAAAACTAATAAAAATAAATTTTTTTAAAAATATTAATATTTTTTAATGCTAATACATTGTTTTTTAAGAAATTAATTATTTTAACTATAAAAATTTTTTCTTTCTTTTTTATCTTTTTCTAAATTTCTCTGAAAAAATAATGTTCTAAAGAAATCTGTTTTCTTTACGAATAAGGTCTGTGACAGTGATGACTTCATATTTTTACCTTTTATAAAATCTGTTTTTATAGCAAAACATTTTGTATTTTATTTAATTTTATTTGCATTGTTTGATCTTTTTTTTAAAAATCTAGACAAGTAAATTTAAATTGAATATTTTGTGCATTGTTAAACAGGAAACACAAGAATTTGGCTCTTGTTGAATCCAACCATGTGATTGGTGGAATCTGTTTTCGAATGTTTCCAAGCCAGGGATTCTCAGAAATAGTATTTTGTGCAGTTTCCCTTGATAAACAAGTCAAAGTAATTGTTTATTAATTTTTTCCCATTTTTTCTTCTTTATTAAGTTGCTTGGTGAAAATTCATATCTACCTATGGTTCTAATGAAGTTTAATTTTAACATCTTATGAACTGTGACAGAAAAATATTTTCCTTTTGGTAATTTTGATTGTTTTACTGGATTATTTAGTTGGACTGTTTCTATATTAAATGTTCTATTGTTTAAAAAATGATAGAAAGTTTGAAGTATAATCTTTTAAATGCTTAAATCTTTTTTTTATTACAATGCAAATTTTTCTATATTTTTTATTAAAAAATATATTATTAAAAAGTTGAGTTCAGGCATCTAAATGTGGCTTTCCTTAATATTAGACCACTGGAATTTTGTATATTCTCCCCCCTCCCCCATAAATAACAGCATTTAGCAATAAACAGAGTATTTGATGTCTGACCTTGATATATTAAATATATGTCTATTCTTATTCATTGATGTCTGGATTTACTTTTACAGAAACTGTTCTTAACAAGAATTTGTTTATTAATGGCTTTTTAAAATATATTTCTTTGTATCATTTAGGGTTATGGAACCCATATGATGAACCATTTAAAAGATTATCATGTGAAACATAATATTCTACACTTTCTAACATATGGAGATAAATATGCTATTGGATATTTTAAAAAACAGGTATTTTTCTTTCTTTTTCATAAATATATTTTAAAAAATTAACTAATGATTAATATTTAAAGTGATTGTTTTTGTTTTGAATGCATATTACAAGAATCTTTGAATTCTGATTATTTTTAGTGGCCGTTAATAATATTTTTAAAAATTGATATTATAATTATAACCATGAAATATTTTATATGAATTTTTATTATGTAGGCTAATTTTTTTTGTTAACTAATTGCCTGATATATTATATAACTATTAAAATATATTTCACTGTAGGTATAAAATATAATTTTTGAATGATTTTTTCTTCTGTCCTTGTATTTTAATACGAATATGCTTCCATACCATTAGTCATTTTCTGGATTTGTTTAAGTTTCTCATGTCCTTTTTAAAGTTAACAAATTTTAAGTTAATTAACTGAGAGACTTAAAGCACATTGAACATAATTATATAAAGCTTCTAAAATAATAGTACTAGTTACATTATTATCCAATTTTGAAAATTAATTTTACTTTGATGAAGAAGCCATTAAGTGCTAAGTTATATACAAAAATTTATTTAAATCTTATGTAGCCTAAAATTGAAGAAAAACAGCTGGTTGTCCAAAGATGTCTAGTATCAGTGAATATGTATATGTATGACATTTTACCCGTGCTATCTAGTGAACTTGATAATTAGAATAGGATATTTCAGTTTCAATTATTGCGGCTGTCTTCACTGACTGTATCTTAACTACATTAAAAAACTTTTTCACCACAGTTACTAATGATTTCAAATTACACTGCTTCATCTGAATCAGAGAGGTATCATTCATTGCCCTCTAGATGATCTAATATTTCCATATAAGGATATCTTATCTCTTTTGGATTATTACTTGAACATTATTTCACTCAATTTTTTTCCCATTTTGCTCCAAATCGTATATTATTTTGTTTTAAAAATGTAAATAAAAAGGTAATTGAGAAATTTTTTAAAATTTCTAAAAATCTTATGAAATGAAGAAGCAGATTTTTTTGTAGTTTGCACAACTCAGGCTGAATCTGTTCAGAAAATGTATCTAACAAAAAATGTCATTCAAAACAATTCATATCTGAAAGCTATGCAGAAACAACCACCAAGATTTATTCGAAACAACATAGATATTATTTTTTTTATCATAAATTGGACTCACACCTGGGAAGAGGACATAATTTTAGGTGATTAAATGAGTAAAAGATCATTATTTCTGATTTCCTGCATAAATTAAAGTTAACGATTGATTTATTGTATAACAGTTACAATAAAATTTACAACATCACGACATTTTGCACATTTGGAGGAAATTAAAAATTGTCCAATCAAACATTTCATATAATTTTCTTTATCAGAAATTCTTGATACATGCATGCATACATGTACTTAATTTTTAAAGCAGAGGCCGAAGAGAGAGAAAGACTTTCGAATTTTAAAAGCTTGGCTTTTATTCCATCCCAGTATGCATAATTTATGTACAATAAGCACGATTGGCATCCATTTACAAGTGATATGACAGCAGAAATATTTATCCCAAAGATTATATACTGTGAGATTCTGATAGAGATTTCTACATACATGTCGATTTAGGATAGGGAAATCTAGGTATCTTTTAAAAAGAATTATCTTAGCTTGACAATTTTTTATCCATTCACTCCTAGCATGAAAATCGTTGATTGGAGCTTTTTTACGAAACTTCTGTTAATTAAATAAAAAAGTTGGGATCAGGAAATAAGATAACAATTTGGAATGAAGATATGGATTAAATTGTGATAAGTATTTGGGAATTTAATAGGATATAAATAGAATTTTAAGACATCGCGCGCACACACACACACGCACGCACGTCAATTTTAACCCCTTCCTTCTCACTCCCATGAAAATGACAGGGTGAAGTTTCGTCATCTATTTCTTGCACCCTTGATATTTCCGAGTGCTCAAAAATATTGAAACAATCTATTTCTTAAGCCCGGAATCATGTTTATTTCTCAATATCTATACACCAGATGGCTGTACCAGACTATTTGTAATGTTTTTAGAGATAGTTCATTTATTTTAAACTATGCACTCAGTTTTATATAATTTTCTTGAATTAAAAAATAAGCACAATTTTCTTCAAAATTATGCGACCATTAAAGGGTTAAATTAACTTTCGGGGCTATGATCAACTGCAAAATTTATACCAAGAAGATGAATAAATAAGCTAATATTGCCTTGTCATTTATTCCTGAACTGTGTTTAAAGTTTAAAATGGATAGTTCATTGAGAAGTTAGTTTACAATCGGTTGCAAAATTATTAAGAGGTGGAAAGGAAAGTATTTTAATAAAAATATGTTGACATAAAATTGCTGTTGGCTGTTAAGAAAATGTTTGGAATGAAATATTCTTTCATGGTTAATGCATTGTCTATTCCACAATCATTTCGTCTTAACAACTTGCTCTACTGTAAGAAAAACTACCTAAGCAGCTCAACACAAATTTTTTAAAAATTAGTAAAATTCTTGTTTATCTAAATATATAATAAAAATAAAATTGGGGGTATTCACTTTGGGCCTTCATTGGCTTTTTAGACATTAGTTTATTATATAATTTATAAATTGTGTTATGTGTCAGTATGCTGTATAAATTATTTGAAAGGTTCTGCAAGGCAAGCCAATGGTTCTAAGTCTACCAAATTTGATATGAAGGTTTTTTTTTTGGGGGGGGGCGGTTATCGATGCTCACTTAAGAAAATTGTGGGGCTCAGGGACAGCGTTAAGCTGTTTTAATGACATTCT